>JZKD02S0119392.1:85375-102675 GCA_000966675.3 Picea glauca | reverse complement strand
TTCCCTTTATTTATTTTAGGACCTTATATTGGCTAACAGAGCCATTAAACCTGTCATAATAGGTTACACCAAATGGCTTGGGTTACTTGGACAACCTTGAACCGGACCTATTCTTCCAGTTGACGGCTTGTCAATTTTTTCAGTCAACAAATGGTGCTAGAAGGATGGCCTGATTTCAATTGATGGCACGTGGAAGTCGTAAGACTCCTCCCCCACACACTCGCTCCCATGTAGTAACACATAGTCGCTCAGAACACAATGTTACTTCTGAAACATAAACTACCTCAAACAATAATCTTGAGTTTCTCGTTGAACCGGTGACACCAGCTCCTCAAGGGGCCGACGTAAAAGAAATTGTTCGCCAGTCACTTATAGGGACACATAGTGCCTTGGCCCGTATGAGACAACCTGGTAGGCCTCTTAATCAACCTTTAGATTTCTCAGATATCTGAGAACAACTTGAAGGCATTGGTCTGCTTTTAAACCCTTTAGGAGATAATACCATAGATCCTACTGAAACACCTATCCTTGGAGTTGGAGGATATGGTATTCTACCTTCCCCACCTCATTTATATCCATCCTCTTCGGGAGGAGAGTCATCTAATGAAGGAAGTTCCTCGTCTGAAACATCTCAACCTTCAACACCACCAACACCCATGGAAAACCAAAATAATCCTGCCCGACCCTTGCTCGATCAAGATGTCATGGCTATACCTGGACCCCGACACCCATTACCAAAACACCTGGAGAAATGGTTGCCTAAGTTTGATTTAGATTCTAAACAATCTATTGAGGATCACATAAAGAAGTTTATGTTGGTCATTAGACTCTGCAGTGTAGAGCATGAAGATGTAGTATGTAGACTCTTCCCTTATAAATTTGAGGACAATGCCTCCACATGGTATTTCACGCAACAGCCCCATACCATTGTATATTGGGACAAGTTTGAAACCTATTTATTAGAGAAATTTGGAGATGATAAAGCTCTCGAAGTCTTGGTTATGGAACTCTCCAACCTAAAAATGAACCCTAAGGAGAAAGTAAAAGATTCCAATCAAATAATTCTTACGTTAAAGAGTCTAATTGTTGCATAATACACCAAATATCTACACAACAACATAGAAATTTGGGTCAAAAGTTCTAAGAAGAACACGTTGTTGGAAACCTTTAAGGAGGAAAGCCGAATATCTTAAGCTTGAAAGATAATCTCAAATAGTGAAGCTGAAACAACTTCATCCTCTAAAAAGAAAATACAAATCCTTAATAGGCCTCCCCAAGACAAAAGTCATCCTGAAACTTTAGACTTAGAAAGATTGCAGAAAGCTTTCCAAAAACTATCAAATCAATTCGTGGAATTGAAGAGATCAGCCAAAAACCTTTCAGAAAATCTTTTCCTCTCAATCAGCCAAATTCGACCACTGAAGGTCTCTATTTCGAAAGCTTGCAGTATGCTTTGCAAACTATTCTAGAAGCACATGATAATCCTACTTCCACCCCTCCTGAAAGTTCTGAAGATGTAACTGAGGAAGAAGTATCGGACGAAGAAGATTCATCTCCCAATATCTTCGGACACTTCTCTGACAATATTTTCTAGGAAAACTTTGAAACTGTCCACCCTTACAACACAAGAAGTAAAACATAGAGCAAACCTTCTTTTGAAGTGAGTAATAATGTGCCCCCAAAATAGTCTAAGAAAGATAAAACAAAACAAAGTTTAGCAGCCCCAGTTTTAGAATATGACTTAATTGAATATTTGAAAAAACTAAGGGCTATAAATTTTGTTTTCGAGCTTTTGAAATTTCCTCTTATTTTGCAAAAAATGCTTCAAAGTATCGCAAAAAACAATAAGAATAGTGATCCTAGCAGCAAGAAAACTGCAGAAATTAGTTCTAAAATAGCCAAAAAGATTCCTACTAAAACGACATCTGAACCTCCGGATAAAAGAGATTTATCTTAAAAAATTGTATCCAATGTAGATAAAACTGTTTCAGGGACAGTGACAAAAAAACAATAGAATCTTGTTGTTAGCACTCGTAAAAATGTCGTCCTTTCTTATTAACTTTTGAAAATTTCAATAGAAATGTACATAATTGCATGGTACATTTTGGCGCATCATCAAATGTGATGCCTTTGTCCGTTTGTCAAAACATCAACACAAAAGTTCAACCTTCTAATCTCAAAATCATTCAGCTTGATTGAATGAACGTTAAGGTAATCGATGAACTTAAGAATGTTCTGGTTAGGTTATCTTCTAATCCTAAGGTTCACAAAATTATTGGCATCATTGTTGTTGACATCCCTGAAGTCTATGGTTTGTTTTTAAGCAAGGATTGGTCCGAACAGCTGCATGGTTACTTTGCCACTGATTGGTCTCATTTGTGGCTTCCAGAGAATGACCAGCCTAACAAAATTAGGATAAATCATGAACGCTATCTCAAGCACACCGTGATGGATCTAAATGATGCAAATGAATCATTTAATGCATCTACTAATTCATTTGAAATGTAGGGAATGAACACCTTCTTTGGTAACTTCATTACTGAGATTTCCCCTTTCATTGATCCTGGGAAACAATCAGAACTTATGACCTGTACTCAGTCATCAGCTTCGTCGAGTGTGTCAAACGCTGCCGATGAAGCTCAAATCTGGTCGTTGTACTTTGACGGATCCAAATCCAAAGAAGGAGTCAGTGCAGGATGTGTACTCATAGATCCCGCAGGTAATAAAAATTTCATTTCCTATCGATTAGAGTTTGAGTGCACAAATAACAATGCCGAATATGAAGCACTTTTACAAGGGCTTAGGAAATCTCTGGATATAGACGTACAAAATTTAATTGTATTTGGTGATTCATAAATCGTGGTCAGGTAGGTAAGAAACTCCATACATTGCTTGTCACCACACCTGAAAAGTTACCAAACTAAGGTATGGAGTTTAATGCAAAAGTTCTCAGCATTTAACATAAATTCCTTTCCTAGACTAAGTAATTCGAAGGCTGATATATTGGCTAATGTTGCTTCTAAACTATTTCCCGCAGAAGGTCTTTCTCATATTGTGTTTTCGATTGAATTGTTGTTCAGGCCATCGATCCCAGATAACATCACCAATTGGAGAGTGTTCGATGATGACCAGTAGGTCATCAGTTTCTTGCATATATAAGACACCTTCCAAGGTGTAGTCATCGATGAGGGCACTCATGATGAAAACATACGCAACTTCATGGTAATATCAGATCCTAGATCTTCTGAATTGATGTCCAATATGGTAAACTCTATTCCCAAATCCGTTGTAATACTAGAGAGGTTTTATGACTTGCATGATAAGTTTAGAGGGTCAGTTAATTGTAAAATGAATAGTTCTTCTTTGACTTATGAGATGGTAAATTTAGGAACTAAGGAAAAACCTCAAAATATTAATTTGGGAACGGGATGCTCCGAGCAAGAACGATCTGCCTTTATTAAATTGTTTAAATAATTTAAAGACGTTTTTGCCTGGACATATGATGATTTGAAAACATTTGACCCTAATATAATACAACATGTCGTCCCCATGAAACCACAAGCTCAACCTTTTCAGCAAAAATTGAGAAAGATGCACCTCAAATTAGAACCCACTGTCAAGAAGGAACTGAATAAACTACTAAATCCAAAGATAATTTTCCCGATGAGACACACACAATGGGTGTCTAATCTAGTTCCTGTAAGGAAGAAAAGCGATGAAATTTGACTCTGTGTCGACTTTCGTAACTTGAACGGAGCATTTGATAAAGACAACTATCTCGTTCCTCCAATGGAACAAATCCTTCAGCAGGTATCTGGTTCAGAAAGACTATCCCTGCTAGATGGTTTTTCGGGATATAACCAGGTCCTCATGTCACCTCCAGATCAGCTCAAGACCACTTTTCGTACCCCATGGGGGACTTATGCCTACAGGAAGGTGCCTTTTGGCCTCATAAATGTCGGGGCCACTTTCCAGAGGGCAATGGAAATTTCCTTTCATGGTCTCATAAATCAATTAGTAGTGGTCTATCTTGATGATGTTACCGTTTTTTTCTAAAAACAAGAAAGATCACTTGTCTCACCTTAGGGTTGTCCTAGAACGGTGCCACAAGTATGGCATATCTCTCAACCCTAAGAAATAGGTCTTTGCAGTAGAGCAAGGAAAATTACTTGGGTTAATAGCATCTAAATACAGAATTATTATTGACCCGGAAAGAACCCAAGCTATTGCTAAAGTCTCT
The DNA here is from genome assembly GCA_000966675.3 of Picea glauca. Taxonomy (NCBI): domain Eukaryota; kingdom Viridiplantae; phylum Streptophyta; class Pinopsida; order Pinales; family Pinaceae; genus Picea; species Picea glauca. Next base: position 98,435 of record JZKD02S0119392.1, on the reverse strand, counting down.
CCTCCCTCTTCCAAAAACTCCATGCAATCCTTTTTAGGAAAAATTACCTTCGTCGGAACATTTGTCCCAAGTTTTTCAGAAATGGTAAGGAATTTATATAATTTAACTAAAAAGGATGTTCAGTACTGTTGGGGACCCCAAGAAAGTCAAGATTTTGATTATATTAGAAAATAAATAGTAGAATCTCCTTCCTTGATGAGCCCCGACTTTTTCCAAGATTTCACTCTTTACACTTTCGCCTATGATCGATCTTATACTACTGTGTTGACACAAAAAAATGATGAAAGAAATGAAATACCCATTGCCTTCATGAGATCAGCCTTCAAATAAGCAGAGCTAAATTACCCAGTTGTAGATCAATAGGCGTATGCTATTTTTAAAGCAGTGAAACACTTCTGGTCATATCTGCTGAAATCCAGAACTAAAGTCATTGTTCCTTACCATGTTGTGAGAAACTTGTCAGTACAAAAGGAATTGGGTGAAAAATGGGAAAACTGGATGACGTCGTTACAAGAATATGAATTCGAAATAACCCCTGCACAAATTGTTAGAGGTCAAGGCCTGTGTAAACTAGTCGTTGATTTAGTTAAAGAACATGAAAGTCAAATTAACACTGTAACTGTAAATCAACACAATGGAAAAAAAATCAATTGTTCACAAGTTGCTTCTAATTCTTGGTATGATGATATAAAATTTTATTTAACACATGGATCTTCTCCTCGCTATCTTGATACTAAAAACAGAAGAGCACTAAGACTAAAATCTGCATCTTTCCAATTTATAAACGATGTATTGTTTTGAAAGAATTTCTACGGTGTTCTCATGCGTTGTTTGGAAAAGAGTGAAGCAAAGAAAGTATTATTTTAACTTCATGAAAGTGAATATGGTGGAGACACAACTGCTCACAAAGTGTTGAGAGCTAGGTACTATTGGCCCACGTTATTTAAAGACGCTCATGCACTGTGTCGTAAATGCATAATCTTCCAAAAGGCTCCTGGACGAGTAAAAAATGCATCATTCCCTTTGCATCTTGTTACTGTAGATTCACCTTTTCAGCAATGGGGTCTTGACATCATAGGACCAATTAACCCTTATTTATCACAACGACACAAATACATTATTACAACAACAGATTATTTTACCAGATGGTCCGAAGTTGCACATTTAAAAGTGGTAAACACAAATCAGGTAGTATCTTTCCTTAGTTCGAATATTATTACTAGATTCGACATTCCTGAATGTTTTGTCTTTGATAACACATCTTATTTATCATCCCTAGATATGAATGTATTTGATTTGGAAAAATGGATTAAATTGAAATATTCATGCTAGCTGCTACCCTTAAGGAAATGGCCTAGCAGAATCAACAAACAAAAATTTGATCAAAATTATCAAGAGGACAGTCTCTGAAAATCACAAGAACTGGCACAATGCATTATTTAACGCACTTTGGGATGACAGAGTGACACCAAAAACCTATGTTGTTAATTCCCCTTTCTTCCCTATCTATGGGAGAGAAGCGATCTTGCCTCCTCATGTTTTACTTCCATCTCTGCAATTATCGCAGAAAGTCCAAGAAGAGGACTGTCCTCCTTTGGAAAGCCGAATTAATGCCTTGTTAAAACTGGAGGAAGTGAGAGCGCAAGCGAAGAAGAAGTTGTACCAGCATCAACAAATTTTGAAAAGCTGGTTTGATTCAAACTCCTCTTCAGACAGAAACTTCGAGGTAGGAGACTTGGTTCTCAAATGGGATAAACCCCACGAGGGAAAAGGGGAACACACCAAGTTCCAGAACATGTGGTTGGGACCATTTGTAATCTCTGAAAAACTAGCTCCCAGCTCTTTCTGCCTGCATAATTTAAAGGGACAGCCAGGCACTTTCCCAGTGAATGGAAAATCCCTCAAAATATACTTCACCTAATAATACCATATCCACCTCTTTGTACATATCTTTGTCTTTGTTTTAAATTTCTTTTCTATTTTTGGATTTTGGTTCTTTTCATTTTGCTTGTTTTTGTTTTGTTTTTGAATAAATTTATGTATGGGTCACCATTTAGTTCATGAAGGGAAACCAAAATGTCTCATCATAAAGAAACAATCAAGGTCATTTCAAAGTATCAGTGTTGTAAATCATTGAACTTCAGACTAGCAAAAGAAACTTCTTGTTCAGAATAGTCTTCCTAGTTTCATTTTATAATCATGAGAAGATACGATCATCATTAAATCTCTTTACACTGTCCCTATTTTTAAAGAAAACATCTCAATTATTCATTCATGTCCTCTAAAAGTTATTCTTACTAGAAAACTAATTTCAGATCACGATGAAGGTCGTCAAGCGAAAAAATAAGTTGGAAAATGTCAAGTGTCTTGGAATCTGAAATTTTCAGCATCGCCCCTCTCTCCTGAAGATCATAAAATTTATGTCAAACTGTAAATAACTTCTAGAGAGTTGTGGTAAGTGTCTGTAAACCCACCGAGATATTGAACAAGTCTACAAGCAATAGTTAAATGCATGCATGATGCCAAGACAACTTCGTTGGGGTACTAAATAGGCATGCTGGCAGCGAAGTAATTTCGGGTTCAAAGAAAATTATCAGGTATAAATTTTGATATTAATCATAAAATATCCTTCATCATGAATTGATAATTCTTGGACAGAGTAGAGGTGTCAGAGTGCGTTAATTGACATCCCTACTGAGGCTATGGATTCCTGCTGGCAGCAACGGCCTTGTCAACAATATCAGAGTCATTGGCTTAAATATTGTCTCTCGTAATTAAAACTTGTCACTAGATTGCATTTGGATAGAAAGGCATCTGACACTAGACTGTGTGATGTTTTTTATTTTGATTGGGATGTTTGACTTACTATCGATTGTTCTTTAAATCTCAACCATTCTTATCTGTCCTAACATGAATTATTTGGTGATGCAAAGATAATTTCTTCACATAGTAAGTCACCACTGTTGGCAGTCCTACACAATTTTGCTATTTGAACGAAAAACAACACTTTCTATAGTTGCCTTTACCTCATCTTGTAAATATTGTCATTTGAAGATGAATACTGGATTACAAAATATGTTCATTAATTCTCTAAGATTTTCATTTTCATTTTTTCATGTTTGATTCATGACTGAAAGAATGAATCAAACTTGAAAAATTAGTTTCATCTTATACTCATATTCAAGGCATTCTTTTAAAGGGTCATTGTGCTTGTATATACTCTATGTTTAATACTTGAATGACTTACCTTTGGAGTGTTTTGAATGTTGATGTGATTTCTATACACTTAGTTGATTCACATTTGAATTGTGAACATTTATGTATATTTAAACCCTTTGCAAATCAACTATAGTCATGCTAGTCATGAGAATTAATGCGGAATTATCGTACCATGTACTTAATCCTTTTGTTGACAAAGTAAATTAATAAGATTTTCATTATGGATTAAGGGTTTTTTTCATGCTCTGTATGCGAGGTTTTCATTACCAGGAGTGCTCAAGCCTCAATAACCAAACCCTTGATGTTCATACTATGATTTCATAGGGGTTTTTCTTGGCTTGTTTTCATTTTATCCACTCAGATCTGTTCCTTTTACTCCTGCCATCTAGACCCAATGCTATCTTGAGTCACCCCTGTTACAGTCCAGTCATATTTTGAATGGCTCCTTTTGTCCGAATAGAGCTGAATGGCTCTCAAGAATTGTTATATCATGATGATGCAGTCGAAGATTTGAAAGGTCAGGGTTGGGATGCCTTCATCAAAAGGTTTAAAGGGTATAACCTTCGTGTGGCTAAGGAATTCACACAAACATTTGATGGGTATAGGGAGAAATTTGGTGAAATTCAGTTGGAAGTAACTGAAGAGTTTGTCAGTGAAGACACAGGGATTCCATACACCTATCAGAAGTGGTTCAAGAACTCAAAAATCAAAAAGTTCCCTAGAGCCTCTTCATGACCTCCAAGAAAATCGATTGTTGTGAAAAAGGTATCCATATTTCTTTTCTTAAAGTTAGATGGTATGGTCTCCTATCGGTCCTTAAATAGTTTGTGGCATGTGAGGGTCATTATGGTCTAGTTTTTCTCTATCATATACGATTTCTTATGCTCTTCATAGGTTTTCATTTGAATGTGCCTTTCTATCTGCTGAGAAGCCTCTACAAGATGTCTAAAAGGTATAAAAAACAGAGCCTCAACTCTAGTATTTTCCACCATAGCTTAATCAAAATTATGTTAACTCACCATTTGAAAACCATGGGAGATTGTTGGGATGGATTTTTAGCAAGAAATGGTTTTGTTTCTACCATTTCTGTAAACGGACCTAATTTTGTTGAATCATTGGTAAAAGAACATTTTGACAGTTCAATTAATAAGCCAGCCACACACCCCCCAGAGGAATCAATTCCCAGTCAATCACCCCATGATCAACAGGTTGTAGGTTTCGAGTGGAGTGAACCTCCTGTGCCTAATTTGGATAATGGTCATAACGCCACTATGAAAACCTATGACAACAAATCTCACAAATAGTCAAAACAAAAGCACGCAGTGTTAGGGTTCCAAAATAAAAGAGATGGTTGGATAATTTCGAGAAAGTTGAGAAACAGAGTCAAACCTCATTTCAGATCGATCAGCCCAATCGAGGTCAATGAGGTCTCAGATTCAGAAATTGAAGACTTCTTCACTTTAGAAGATCCATATTGTCATAAATCTGATCCTACTCAACCATACAACTTTGTTAATAATATTCCACCATGTCTCAAGGATAAAGGTGAGTTCACAGGTATTAGGATTGGTTAAGGGCGTGTAACAGGTAGTATTGATACAACTAGTCTTGAGTGTACGCTCCATCAACATATTGTCTCTCCCATGCAATTTGAGGTTTTCCTACAGTGGATTGAACGATACTATACTGATATCCCCATCCTCCAAGATCGGATTAAATCACTCATAGCTCACAATGAATTACTGACAAAATAAAATCATGACCTCAGAGCAAACAGAGAGAGACAAGCTAAATGTCTTAAGAAGACAGGAAACGTTGTGATAAAAAATGCAAATAGTGTTAATGCCATAATCAATTCTGAGCTATCCTGATCCATGTTTAGTCATTGGCTGAAATGGTAAATTGGTTTTTCCTTCTTATTACATGCATGTTATCTTTTTTAATCAAATTGGTTTAAAAATTGGATTTCTTTTGCCAATATAAGACTGGCTATAGAATCTTTCGATTTTGTATCCAAGTCATTTTTAAATAAAAAAATTAGTAATTAGTTGTTAATAAATTATCTAACTTATTCCTATTTCGTTTTCAGCACATGGTGGATCTTGATGTTGATTTTGTGAGGAGAAACATGTTCGATTTAGATGATTAGTATCTCTTTTCTGTTTATTTTGTAAATAAGAAAAACTTTTATTATTTTTTGAAAAGAAACAATTCAGTTATGAGTGGTTGTAGGCCCTCCACTTTTGTAATATTTTGATCCCATGAGATATGATCCTATCCTAGGAGATAGGAAGATGAGATATCAAGACAGTTTAAATACTCTACATTTTGTAAATGAAGGCATCTTGGCCCGGAACCAATTATGGACGAATGACTTACAGGACTTAATGGAACAATCTGTAGCATTTTGGCTTTAGTCCTTTGTGAATGTTGTTTCATTCATGTTTTGTCTTATTTAGTCTTGGGATATTAATATGTTGTGTAGATTTAGACTCAATAACATGTTATGTTTCATGATACTCATGCTATAGATATTGTTCATGATTTGTTGTTCCAGATATTGTGATTGTGATCAAAGTATCAATTTTAATATCAAGATTTTTCTTTGATGTTTAGTTGATAAGGAAATGAATGTATTACACAAATATTTCTCTGACTGTAACCATTTACAATTATTAGATCATAGTATCACATGTGTTCAATATCTTGTTATTAAATTATGGCTGCCGATACATTCCTTGAATTTATTTAGGAAAAGTTTAGTATAAGCCCACTACAAATTTCTTTTAGAAGGCAGGGTAGCCAGATGCTCTTGTTCGCACAGAGGCTCAGGCACATTTAAAAACCTAACATTAGCTTAGCTTCTCTGCTTCTAATTTCTGTCATTTTATGCATTAATGAAATAGAAAATTTTAGATCGACTTTGACTATCTGTACATCTTTGTTTCATATCTTAGTTAATTTAAGTTTTGTTAGATTTATAAAAAGAAAAAAAAAATATTAATATGTTCTTTCTTTATCTGCTTCTCAAAAACAATTATTTTTACATTGATTTTGTAAGTTTCTAGTAAAATTTGCAACCTGTAAATTATGTTCATAAGTGATATTTTTATGTTTTATTTCTTTGCTCAAATACATTCACAATAATTATATTAGAGTGTATATATATATATATATATATATATATATATATATATATATATTATATTTTTAACATTAGTTAGTTTTTCTTCCCTTTCTTTATTTTAGGACCTTAGATTGGCTAATGGATCCATTAAACCCATCAGAACATGTTACACCAAATGACTTGGGTTACTTGGACAACCCCAGACCAGACATGTTCTTCCAGTTAATGGCTTGTCAATTTTTCCAGTCAACAAATGGTTAATGAGGCCACGGAAATAAATATTCATTGCTCTCTAGAAAGTGGCATCGACGTTTATCAGTCCAAAGGGCATTTTTCTGTAGGCATAAGTTCCCCATGGGGTACGAAAGGTGGTTTTAAGATGGTCTGAGAGAGACATACGGACCTGGTTGTATCCCAAAAAACCATCTAGCAGAGATAGTCTTTCGGAACTAGACACCTGTTGTAGAATTTGTTTCATTGGAGGAGCATGGTAGTTGTCTTTATTAGATGCTCGGTTCAAGTTTTGAAAATTGACACAGTGTCGAATTTCACCACTTTTATTTCTTACAGGGACTAAATTAGACACCCATTGTGTGTGCCTAACTGGGAAAATTATCTTTGCAATTAATAATTTGTTTAGTTCCTTTTTAACAGTGGGTTCTAATTTAGGATGCATCTTCCTCAATTTTTGTTGAAAAGGTTGAGTCTGGGGTTTCATAGGGATTACATGTTGTATGATATTGGGGTCAAATGTTTTCAAGTCATCATACGTCTAAGAAAAAACATCTTTAAATTCTTTAAATAAATTCATAAAAGAAGATCTTTCTTTCTCAGAACATCCCTTTCCCAAATTAATGTTTTGAGGATTATCCCTTGTTCCTAAATTAACTGTTTCATAGATCAAAGAGGAACTGTTAGTTTTACAATTTACTGCCCCTCTAAATTTATCATGCAAGTCATAAAATTTCTCTAATCTCACAACAGATCTGGGGATAGAGTTTACCAGCTCGGATGTCGATTTAAGAGATCGAGGATCAGATATTACCGTGAATTTTTAGAGGTTCTCGTCATGAGTGCCTTCATCAATGACTACACCTTGGAAGGTGTCTTCCATATCCAGAAAGTTGATGATCTACTGGTCATCATCGAATACTATCCAATTTTTTATGTTATCTGGGATCGACGACTTGAACAACATTTCAATTGAAAAAAAATTAGGGGAAAAAGATTCAACGACCAATAGTTTAGAAGCAACATTGGCCAATAAATAAGCTTTTGAATTATTCAATCTGGGAATGGAATTTATGTTAAATACTGAAAATTTATGCATCAAACTCCATACCTCGGTTTGGTATCTTTTCAGATGTGGTGATAAGAAATGTATGGCATTCCTTACCTTCTTAACCACGATTTCTGAATCACTGAATACTATCAAATTTTTCACGTCCATATCCAATGCTTTCATAAGTCCCTGTAGTAGTGCTTTGTACTCAGTCGTGTTGTTAGTACATTCAAACTCTAACCTACAAGCAATAAAACTCTTATTACCTGTAGGATCGATGAGTACACAGCCATCACCTGCTCCTTCTTTGGATTTGGATCCGTCAAAGTATAAGGAACAGATCTGTGCGTTGTCAGCAGTATTTGGCATACTTGGTAAAGCTAGTGTCTAGGTATAGGTTGTAACTTCAGATTGTTGCCCAGGATCTGTGATAGAAGAAATTTTAGTCATGAAATTACCAAAGAAGGTATTCATTCCATGTGTTTCAAATGAATTTGTAGATGTAATGAAAGGCTCATTAGTATCATTCAGATCCGTTACTATATGCTTGAGATAATGTTCTCTGTTTATCTTGATTTTGTTGGGTTGTCCATTTTCAAGCAGCCATAAGTGAGACCAATCTGTGGCAAAGTAATCGTGCAGTTCTTCTGAACAATCCCTACTTAAAAACATGTCATAATCTTCAGGTATATCAACAACGATAATATCAATTATTTGATGAACTTTAGGATTGGATGATAGTCTAATTAGCACATTCTTAAGCTCACCAATTACTTTAACGTTTGTTCAATCTAGATGAATGATTTTGAGATTGGAAGGTTTAACTTCTACATTAATTTTTTGGCATACAGATATAGGTATCATGTTTAATAATGCACCAAAATCGACCATACAATTATGTACATTCCTATTAAAAATTTCAAAGGTCAACAAAAAGGGCGTGACATTTTTCCGCGTGTTAACAACATAATTATGTTGATTTTTTGTTGTTGTCCCTAAAACAGTTTATCTACATTTGCTTCAGTTTTTTCTACGAAGTCCCTTTTGTCTGGAGGTTCAAATGTATTTTTAGCTGGGACATTTTTAGCTGCATTTGAATCAATCTATGTTGATTTCTTTCTGTTAGGATCATTCTTTTTACTGTTTTCAGCGATGCTTTGAAGCATTTTCTACAAAATAAGGAGAAATTTCAGCAGTTCAAAAACATAAATATTAGCCCTCAATTTTTTTAGATCTTTAATTAAATCATATTCTAAAACTGGGGCTACTAATATTTGTTTAATTTCAGTTTTCTTTGACTATTTTGGAAACACATTTTTACTTACTTTAGAAGGGGGTTTGTTTTGCATTTTGCTTCTTTTGTTGTAGGGGTGGATAGTTTCTAAATTTTCTTGGAATATATTGTCCGACAAGTGACCGAAAACAGGGGGATATGAGTCCTCTTCTGGTAAATCTTCCTCAACTGCAACATCAAAATTTTCAGGAGGAACAGAAGTAGAATTATCATGTGCTTCTAAGATAGTTTGCAAAGCATACTGTAAACTTTCAAAATTTAGACCTTCTGTGGTCGGGTTTGGCTGGTTGTGAGGGAAAGGCTTTCTGAAAGGAGGTTTAAAACTTCCTTTTCTTGTGGATGCCTCCTCGACTGATCTCTTCAAGTCAACAACTGGATTGGATAGTTTTTGGAAAGCTTTCTGCAAGCTCTCTAAGTCTAAATTTTCTTCTTGATTTTTAGTTTGAGGAGGCCTAGTGAGAATTTCTATTTTCCTTTTGGAGGATGAGGATGTTTTAGCTTCACTATTAAGATTATATTTTAAGCTCGATATATCTTTCTCAGTTTGACTTACCTCCTCAAAGGATTCTAACAAAGTGTTTTTCTTCGTCCTTTTAACCCATATAGTTATGTTATTGTGCAAGGATTTAGCATAATATGCAACAATTAAACTTCATGCAGGCATCAAATCAACATGTATTTTGTTCTTTAACATCATAAATATTTGGTTAAAGTCCTTTAATTTTTCCTTAGGATTCATCTTTAAGCTAGAGAGTTCCATAACCATAACTTCCAGAGATTTATCATCTCCAAAATTTTCCAAGAAACAATTTTCGAGCTTGTCCCAAGAGAAGATGGTGTGGGGTTGTTGAGCAAAATATGTTGGATTACTGAGAGGGGGGGTGAATCAATAATAGCGTAATTATAATCCTTTTTCTTCAAATAATCCAAGTGTTATATCAATGTAGAATTATTATCCAATAATGAGCAATAATAAATGAACAATCACACACATACACAGTACACCAGTGTTTTATGTGGAAACCCAAATCGGGATAAAACCACTGAATGATTTTTCTTATATGTCTTGAAGAATAACATTCATTGGAAGAACCAACTTCCTTTGTTTTCTAGCTGCAACTGTAAGGAGGCTCCAACCCCCTAGTTTCTTAGGCTATATCCCGAGGGGATATCCAACTCCCCAATTCTCCAGCTACAACCAGAAGGAGGCTACAACCCCCTATGTTCTCTGGCTACAACCAGAAGGTGGCTACAACCACTTTTCCTTGCCCCGTCCAACTACCCTGAAGTAGAAGTAGAATGATGAAACCACTGTCACACTATCACTGTGAGATATATTGTTGTAAACCTGTACCAATAAACCTGAACCATGCATCAACCTGTACCTCAACCTATAATCAACATGTACCATAAACAAGTGCATCAACCATGCACCAACCTGTACTATAATCAAATGCATCAACCATGAACCAACCTATACCAAACAATCTGTAATCAAATTGTACCATTAACAAGTGAAACCAACCATGTACCAAGTATGTACCAATCATGTGTCAACTACTCATCAACTATGACTCATCAATATGTACCAACATCATCAACTATACACCTCATGTATGTGCCAACTCATCAACTATTTTTCTCAACCATGTACCCAACTTGTACCTCAACCAAAATCCCTCATCAATTTCATCATCCAAATATGATTTATAACTCTACAATAGACCTAGTGTATATGATCACATACTTGTAAACCTTCATTAAATTTAAACAACAAGAGACTAGCATTTACATCAAACTTTTCTTTAGTCTCACATGACTAGTTTTGGATCAGTCAACAACCCTAACTTTAAATAATCATAACTTTGTACATGTAATGAATAAAGATCTGAAACTGGTACACAATGTTCTTCAATGTGGTTTATGAAATTCCTCCAGGTTTCACTACTTGTAACCTCTCATAAAAGTAGTTATATAAAAAATGGCATACCTTGCTGAATTTTGGATTATTCTAGAGAGCGACCTTGTAAAGAGTGCCCCGCACAGAATGTTTGTTGAATTGATATGAAACTATTAAAAAACATACTACATAATGTACTCTAACCAACACATTTTCTCTTACATAATTTGGATCTTTTATGAAGAAGTTAGGAAGTTTTTACATGAAACACTTGTTTTTGACTAGTTTCGGGACTAGCCACAAACCCTATTTTGCACAGAGTGTAACTCAAAAAATACAATGACCCACAAGATGAATTTTTTACCACAGATACTTGTATATGTTTTCAAAATGGAATAGAAATTTTATGGTTTGAATCATTCTAGAAAACAATTTGTTGCGAAAATGGTGAGATGACCTGTAAATAACATACCTTAGAAAGCATCATCAAAAGAATTTATCCTTCCTTGAATTCCAGCCTTTTTTTCTTCACCTTCCCTCAGAAATTAAGCTTACATATCCTTTGGTTACCTCAGACACCTATAGGTATTCAATATTCTCAAGTGTGTCTAAAATGACAGAGCCTTGCCTCTTATTTATACTCTCCATGTAGCTTCCTTAAAAACATCTTCTAGGTCACTTTGCCCGCTTTCCTTATTTTAGGGTTAACCCACTTCTAATTTCTCCATTAAATTTATTATTTAAATAATTTATTTTGTATTCACTTTGAATTATAGTACACTCATTAATTCAATTTATTATTTACCTTCTAAAATCTCTTAAACCACTTTGACTACTTTGACCTTTTGGGGCTTCTAGATGACATAAGACGGTCCTCCAACTTCGTAAGGCCATAACTCTCAAACCGTGAGGAGTTATGTGACGTTCCACATACCACCAGAAATGGAATGAAATGTACCATCCATATAGAATATTATTACCTGCAAATATATCAAAACGCATATCATTATCCATCAAACAAACTTGGGTCCATTACCCAAACCTGGGTTCTCCAACTTCTCATGGACATAACTCTCTAACCGTGAGGAGTTATGTGGCATTCCACATACCATCAAAAATGGCATGAAAACCACTATCCATATAGGGTAGTTTCAATGAAAAATTCACTGACATTCATCTCATTATTCCACAAATAATCATGGGTTCTCTAACCATACTTCTAGGATAACTTAATACGCAAAGCGTCTTCCCGTGAGGGATTTCACCATAAGGGGACCACTTTGGAGTTCATCCATTTCTACTTATTATCAACCATGAAAAGATAATAACGAGTCATATTTACATCAAAAAATCTTGGGTACATTACCTAACCTTTGTGCTATGGGGCTTTCTTCAAGGGTTGACATCTATGACAACCAACCTTAATCAACAATCCCCCCCTTTGGCATTGATGGCAACACTGTGATGCAATACTAAAATCATATCACTAATGCTTCCTCTAGAACCATGCCTATGTCCTCTGCATATGATAAATATTCTCCCCCTGGAACCATACCTCTGTCCTCTACATCTGATAAATCTCTCCCCCTTTGTCATCAATGGAAAATGTGTCTTTCCATCCAGGGCTTCTCCCCTTGACTGAACTGTCTTCTTATGGTGCTTCCTCGTGTTCATATAACACATATAAGATAAGCATTCAAAAGCATTCATTTTGGAGTAGAAATAACTCCAAGTCTCTGGCGAAGATACTCAAAGGCTTCCCGTGGAAGTGGTTTTGTAAAAATTTCTACCACTTGTTCTGTTGTGCCCACATAATCAACTCTGAAGTTCTTTTCTACAACATGTTCACATAAAAATTTATAATTGATTGGAATATGCTTCATATTGGAGTGCATCACAGGATTCTTTGAGATATTGATGGCGCTTGTATTATCACAATAGATTGGAATGGGCTCATCATACTCAAACTATATATCTATCAGAGTTTGTTTCATCTAAAGAACCTGTGTACAACATGATGATGTTGTAATGTGCTCTGCCTCGGCTGTAGATAAGGATATTGATTATTGTTTCTTTCTTATCTATGATACTAAAAAATCACCCAAGTAGAATGTTTCTCCATTTGTTAAGGTCCTAACCCGCACATAGGTAGATCAATGTATTCCGATGTAATAAAGGTCAATATTAATAAGACCTTTCAATAAAATAGAATAAGGTGGATGTAAGAAGACCTAATAG
>JZKD02S0119392.1:34319-66465 GCA_000966675.3 Picea glauca | reverse complement strand
GAATCATCTTGTACTTGAACATTTAAGTGGGGTAAAAGGAGGTTTCCCCCTCGAAGAGGCTTATTATCTGATATTATCTCTTTTTCAAGGCGTTGAGTACTTTTCCTGAGGTTTTCATATGCTATATCGAAGTTTGGTTCTTAACATTCTACTTATTATCAACCATGACAAGACAATAATGAGTCATCTTTACATCAAACAATCTTGGGTCCATTACCCAACCTTTGTGCCATGGGTATTTCTTCAAGGGTTGACATCAATGACAACCAACTTTAATCAACAAAATACCATGTGGAGGCATTTCCCTAAAAAGTATAACGAAATAATCTTCATACTAAATCCTTGTGTTCAAAATTTTGAAGTTTAATGGCCAACATAAATTTCTTGATGTGATCCTCAATGGATTTCTTTGAATCTGGATCAAATTTAGGCAGCCATTTCTCTGGATGCTTAGGTAATGGGTGTTGGGGTCCAAGTACATCCACTACATCTTGATAGAGCCAAGGTCTGGCATGATTATTTTGGTTTTCCATGGGATTTGGTGGTGTCGAAGGTTGAGATGGTTATTATGAAGAGTTTCCTTCATCTGAAGACTCTCCTCCTGAAGAGGATGGACAAGATTCAGGTGGAGATTGTGGAATACTAGATCCTCCTGCTCCAAGGATGAGTGTTTCAGTAGGATTGGTAGTATTTCCACCTAAAGGGTTTTGTGGTAGACCAGTGCCTTGAAGTTGTTGTTGGATATCCATGAATTCAAGGGGTTGATTAAGTGGCATGTTGGGTTGTCTAATATGGGTTAAGGAACTATGTGTTCTTATGAGTGACTGACGAACAATTTCTTGGATGTCGGCCCATTGAGGAACTGGTGTCACTAGTTCAAAGGGAATATTAGGGTTATTGTTTGAGGTAGTTGTTGTTCCAAGTGTAATGTAATTGTATGAGCGACTATGTGTTATGACACGAGTGTGAGTGTGTGGGGGAGGACTCTTGCGACCTCCACATTCCATCAATTTAATCCAGGCCCTCCTTCTAGCGCCATTTGTTGACGAGCGTAATTGACACATCGTCAACTGGAAGGTCAAATCTGGACCGGGATTTTCTAAATAACCCAAGCCGTTTAGGATGAAATGACCTAACAGGATTAATGGCTCCAATAGACAACTAAAGTTCTAAAAATAACAAAAGAAAGGAAACTAATCTAAAAAATCTATAATACTAAGGATATAAATTTAATAATTACAAATATCACAAAAGGAAGATGACTATGTGCATATGATTATAAACAATGTATATACAATTTTGCGAGATTTACTAGATATCTTATGAAATAGATGTTTTTTGGAAGTGTTTATGAAGTAGATAAAGAAAGCACATACATTTTGTTTAATATTTGAAACCTAAAAAAAACTAAAGAATACTAATTCAAACACAATTGAAATAAGAACAAATTAACAGTCAAAGCTAATTGAAGCTATTCTTATTTCATTGATGAATAAACTAACTAAAGAACAAAAATATGAATAAACTAACCTGCAATTAATCAACTAAACTGAGTCTATGTCCCTGCGCAATTCAAGCTCCTAGTTGTCCTTCCTATGAAAAAAACATGTAATCGAATGGTGCGAACATTCCCAGAACAAACTCAAATGTGTTTTGGAACAAGAATATAATAGTAAAAAAATAAATATACAGATCTGGTGATCTTATAATGATGAACACTTATAATAAAAGAAACTTAATACAAAGAATTCATGTAATACACCATCCAATATCCACCATAAATCCACGATATTTAAATGAAATATTGATCACATATGTAATATAGGACAGTAAATTGTGGACAGAATTAAAGTGTTGAAATAATATGAAATATCATACGATGATAAGACTAAAGTTGTATAAATGTATTAACATTCCATAAGATAAAGGAAAAATAGAATGGATAAGAGCCACGCTGGTCTAAAGCCAAGGAGTGAACATCTTCTCCATATCAGTCTTGAAAGTCATATATCCATAATGTGTCCAAACCAAAGATGCCCTCAGTACTAAGAGTGACCAGTATTTAAACTAGTTCAGGATTCAAATGCTCTTACCATACAAGATAGAGTTGAATCCACAAAAATCAGATAATATTACAAAAATAGTGAAACATAGAAACCACTCATGCATGAGTTGGTTTGTCAAAAATAAACCAAATTTTTATAAACATAAAGAGGTAGAAACTATTTGAATAATTGAGTGTATAATTCAAGGTGTTTTCTCCATGCAATCAACATCATAATCGTCCATTTCTTGTAGATAGGAAAACTGATTTGATATTCAGATAACAATACTAATTATTATTCAAAAGAGACTGTCTACAAAATCATAGAATCTGTAACTAGTCTTATTATTAGCAAATGAAATCAAATTAAATATCCCTATTTTATTTTTTATAACAGAATGGAATAAAATGAAAACAAAATCGTTTTACCATAGAAATTAGCAAAAGAAGGATCTGACAATTCGTAATTTATAATGGCTTTGAAACTGGTTGTGTTTTTTATTATGATATTCCCATACTTCTTAGATCTTTTGTTTTCCCTCTCTATGTGTGCCTTCAAGTCAAATTTCTCTCATTCGAATAGGGCATTCTGAACATCGAAGCATTTAACTTGAGCTTGTAAGAGCGAAATATCTCTATAATAACGCTCTATCTAGTCGAGGAAGTTGTCACAATGCACTGGGGTAATGGAAGACCAACATGGAACATAGTCGACAACGGGTGCTTCATTTTTACCTATATTTTGTTCCAGGTCATGACCAATACCTGAAAAACCTTCTTTTCCCTTGAGACACAGAAGTAATTTTGACACGAAGTCATACTTTTCAACCTGGGTAACAACCTCTTTCATAGGACATTGATTTTATGGGTCTTCATGAGCCAAGAAATTGTCTATTTCCCGATATGAACACTGATCATTGATCTCAATCAGATCAATCGAGCTCAGATGATTACTCTTTCGATTTCTTAGTTTTCTAGAAATCAAATGAGCAACCTTTTTATTCATAAAATTCAAATCCGAACTCTGTTGTTTCTTTCCTCCAAGGAAATTATTCACAACGAGTTTATCATTATTGTTAACATTGGATTCGTTCATAGGCATAGGGTGATCTTTTTCTTTTAATTCGGTAATTACCTATTCCAAATATATTCTAGGTGAAAATCTACATGGTAATTCCTTATCCACAGGGGTTTCATCAACAATAGAAGTTGGTTCATTGAATTCGGAGCCATCAAGTGAATTGAGGACCTGGCTTTCGATCACTGTTCTGTCCAAACTGGGGTTTACAATTAAATGAGGGTTGATTGTATCATCAACCTGAGTGAAGCCATTTCAGATCAGGAAACCCTTCCAACTATCATTGATTTGCGACATGTGAGAAACCAATAGTATCTTAATGAGTCTGTGATGAAACAAACTAAACAAAGAATTTATTCTTTGTCTCTTATATGCAACTCAAACCCTATGAAAATCATAAGCAACCGAATGTGGTACAGAAAAACCATCCCATATCGGCCTTCACATGTAATGAACTATTTTAAAATTAAAATGAGACTGTGCCATCTAGGTTTTAGAAAATTAATGGGAATACCTTTTGTACAACAAGTGGATTTGAGGGAAGCCATGAATAAAATCCACGGGACATCATCTATGTTAGCATTCTTAAGCCACTTTTCGCCTTTCAATGGAAGTCTTGTCGCCCTGCTTATGAAATCCTCTGTTATTTCTAACTGTACATCCTCGACCTTGGGCCTAAAACCGTATAAATTGTGTGCAAAAGCCTGTGCAATCTAGAGATTGTAGCCTTCAAACTTCTTGAGGAACACATCCCACCCATGAGCCTTCAGGTCTTTTATAGCATCGTCATGAGATAGGAGATCTTGGCACCCATTTGACATGATACGAACTACAGGTGCCATTTACACTATGAAATGGATACAACAGATATCACAAGAGATAGGTTTAGGTTTCCAACGAATGAGCAATAGAGACAGGTCTAGGCGAACTGTAATGGCACAAAAAATGAAAAGTTTGGGGATTGTCATAACTTGGAAATAAGATTTAGGGAAAATGAAAAACAGAGGGCTCATAAAACTAAGAACCATTTCCCAGGATGAGTGCTAAACCCTCCACATTACAAAACCCCAATTTTCATAATGAATGATCTCATTAATTCTCAAGCCAGCAAAGTGAATTTAAAATGTAGGTGCAACATGCCTGTACCAATTGATATGAATGTTCATATGTCAATTGAGCTCATGAAAACTATATCAACTGTTAACCAACATTTTTGTGCATTCAAGCATTTCACAAATTAAATCAACAATAAACTATAGAACCAATGAAATCACGGTACCCATAATACATAAAGATTTTGATAGTGTATTAATCAATAAGTTAATAAGGCTTGAGTTTTAACCATATATGGGTGCCTTTAAAATGATATTGCTAAGGTAAAATATATGAAACCAAGCCCCAAGTTTTACATTTAAATTCATGCTTACAATCATGAATTTAAATCAAAACAAGCAAAAACACAAACAAAAACTCAATAAGGTAATCTTAACCCAATCATCGCTTCGAAACTCAGAAACATAAATATTTACAAATGAAAGGTGATGGAAGCTACAGAAAGACATAATCTCTTTGTGGAAACTTTGATTGTAATAAAAATCGAAATATCATTGGTGGCTGCAAACAAAATATTATTGGAGTATCATCCCCCATGAGAGTAAGAGTTCCAAAGCATGAACACAAAGAAGTAAAAACTTCATGTTTAGCAATCATATAATGTGATGCGCCAGAATATATAATCCATGAATTAGATGAGGAATTAATTGCAACCAGATCATGATGATTACCTTTATTAGGTGCATGGTCTTCTTCCTTCTTCTTCTTGGCTCCTCCACGAATGAAGTCTCCAAGGTTATTCTTCTTAAGTACATGTTTCATAAGATCGATCTGCTTCTTCATGCATGTGGATTATTCATGATTTGGTTTATTGCAATATGTGCACGTATTTCCCTTCTTCTTCTTCCCTTTGGAACTTGAGGAATCTTTGGAACCTGAAGAATCCTCGAAGTGTTTGGAATATCCCTCCTTCTTTGACTCTGGATGTAATAGTTCCTTTTGTTTTTTCTTCGATTTCTGATTGGATGGCCCTTTTCCATAATGCATGGTGAGTGAATGTGCTTTGGCATCTTCCATGAGGCCTATCTGTATGAGTTTTTTCTTCTCTTGTGTGAGAGACTCAATGAACTGAGCCATCGTAGGCATTTTCCAATTTTCTCCCAAAATACATTTGCCATAATGGAAATTTGAGACATATACAATGTTTTTTGGTCCTAGCTTGGCCAAGATTGTTATAATAAGTGTTTTCTCTTGTGTAGACTTTTCAATACCACATTCATCGAATATCAATATCAAATATTTAAATTTAGTAAAGAAATCATGTATGTTATCAAAAAAATTAAGTGTCTAAGGTATTCAACTCTACCTCAAGCATATGACCTCGCATCTCATCGTGCTTTCCAAAGAGTCCTTCCAAGGTGGTCCAAATCACGTTTGGAGTCTTTCATGCGGAAACATGAAACCATAGATCAATGGATATTAACTCAAGAAGTAGTCATGTGGCCTCATCCTTACGGTTCGCCCATCTGGTCTTCTCAAGTGTTGATGTAGGCTCTATTTCTTTCACCGTCATCAAATTATACAGTCCTTTTCTTTTGAGTTGGAATGTGGCCTTCAACTTCCATTCAAAATAGTTGTATGGTGTGATTAGTATCATGAGACTTGATTGAATAAGTTGCATCGTATCCATCTCTACTATTGATTCTGAAAAGTTCCTGAAATCCTAGATCATGGATTCTGAGATATGACTGATGTTGCTATGGCATCTATAGTTATGATAAAAAAAAAAATATCTCCTACAATATGATGTGGGATTTAGATATTTTTGCTGAGCATGAGAATCCCTATGTTATACGTCTTTGGTCAAAATTTCAGCCCGACCTGGATCGTGGATTTCGAGATATGGCTATTTTACTGCAAAAGCCCAATTTTATAGAGGCCAGTTGAATCATCACACCCTGGAGAAGGATAAAGTGCGACAATGTTGAATCGTTGCGCCCTAGAGAAGGAAAAGTGTGAAGATTGTGAAAAACTGAATTGTCACATCTCAAATGAAGAACACGGTGCGACGATGTCACACCTTGGTTGGGTATAGGCTGTGATGATTCCTGGGGAAAAACAATTCTTAAGTGTGAGTGTGATCGTCACACCCTAGCAATGGATAGGCTATGACGATTCCAATTGTCGCATCGCTTGATAGGGATATGTTGTGACGATGGAGGAAACTAGATTTACTCAAATACTCTTCCACTCTTCTCTGGCTTGTATGGGTTTCTCCAAGCAGCTCGGATCTGATACCATGTTAGTGTTTCATGGAAACTTGCACAGGAGACATAGCTAAAGCATACACAAACAAAGATTATCAATAAAATGAAGAGAGATACAATATGAAGAATGAGAATCAATGTATATTATGATATGTTCAATGAGTGAGTGATATTCACTCTTATAGGCAATGACATCCTATAATTAGGAATGCATGCATAATAGTGATGATATAAAAATAGAAATTCTAAAATAGAACTAGTCAGTTAACTCCCACTGAACTAGTGTGTCAAAAATAGAAATTTCTCCAACAGTACCAAGATCACCAACATACCATCACAAGATATGTGTCCCAAATATGTACCAACGCATGTACCAAACCATCAACCTGTACCATACCAAAAATAAATCGTGTACCACAACCTGTACCACAACAATTGCATCAACCATGCATCAAGGCCTATACCAAACCATGCATCAACCATACACCAACACATGTACCAAAATGTGCATCAACCATGCACCATAACCTGTATCATATGACTTAACCATAAAATATGTACATAAAAACCATACCAAGTACCAATCCTTTACCATACAATGCATCATCCATGTACATCAACAATGTACATCAACCCCTATACCATACCATGTACCAACAATGTATCTCAACCATATACCATATCACGGAATCATGTCATACACCAATTACCATAGGATATCAAGAAAGTACCATCAATGGTGTACCTCAACCAAGTACCAACATCACCAAGAGATGTATCTCATACATATGTTGTCATATATCAAGTGTAATCATCAACAATGTATCAATATCAATGAAAACCATACACCATGTTCCAATGCTTCAAGAGTATACCAAGAATAAGCCTCAAGCATGTATCGTAGCGTCATCACCATGTAACCAAACCAAATACCAATATACCAATACAACCAAGATGTACTACTACTCAATGTACCATAATAATATCACCAATATGTACCATGCATCAACAAGACATGCCTCTCAAGCATGTACCATACCATCACCAAGAATAAGAAATACTCACATAATCATACCTATAACTTGTAACTGACCTTTTGTACTATAACACTAACCTATAACTCTTCCACATCCTTCAACATCCTGGTATCAACATTTCCCCCAAATTTTCCTTAGCCTCGTGGGATTAAGACCCCCTATCACACGGGGCCTTGTGTGACTGAGACTCCTTGTCACGCGGGGCCTTGCATAACGTCACCTAGGAAACCCTTGAAGATGACCCGCGAGGTCATGATAAATTAGGGTTACACAGAAACCAACACTCTGCAGCCAAAATACTATACCATAACATTCTCACAAGATGGATGTTTAATGTAAGTGTGTGTGTAAAATGAATGTCTCATGATGTGTATTTATACTTTTGTTAGGTAACCTCTTTCCTTATTCTTAGGGATTCTTGAATTTCTTGTTACAACCACTTTACCCATTCAATCATTGACTTGTAACTGCTTAGAGGCTTATTGACCATTCTTTGGGGCTTCCAACTTCATAAGGACATATCTCCCTAATCGTGAGGAACCACATGGCGTGCCACCTATCACTGGAAACAACATGACAAGGACTATCCATCTATAAGTGTCATACCTACATTTTCATTATCCTTCATGTCCATATTCCTAAACCAACTTTGGGTACCATAACCACACCTCTGGGGCTTCATGTATACTTCATCAAATGCACCCATCACATATACTAACATCAACGACTCCATCAATGACAACTAACTCACCATAAATATCAACCATATATCTAGGGATTCTAGAATTATCCAAAGGTTTAAATCAATCTCCAAGGGTTGACATAAATGACAACCAATTTACCAAACCAACTTTCCAACAATCTCCCCCTTTGGCATTGATGGCAACACTGATTCTCCAACACTCATGTTTCCCTTGTGACCATTGCTCCTCATCAATGTTTCTCACTCTCCCCCTTTGACATCAATGGAAAAGGGTATCTCTCCTTAGGATTGCTTCCCCTATGTTCATGCCTTTGTTCTTTCTTTATGTTTCCATCCCTTTGACATCATGGTAAAAAGGACAGCTCCCCCTATCAGTATGTCTCCCCCTGTATGTATGATATTGATCTTCCTTTATGAATATCTTTATGATTTATCTTCTCTTGAATTCTATGAAAGATGTCGTGTAGATCAAATGTAGGTCTAATTATAAGTGTTTCCTTTCCTCTCTTCCATTGCTTTCTAATTTTCCATTCGTGACTCCTCTTGTAACTCTTTGTCATATAAAAAAATCATTCATTACTTGATTTCATAATTCACTTGACCATATTGTTCAATGATTTTATTTTGGTGATTAACGATTTCTCTTTCCCTGTTTTGTTGTGCCTTTCACTGCTTATCTTTCTATGACCAACCGATTCCATCTGATTCCAATTATAGATTCATTTTTATGTATCTTCTCTGACCCATGTTATATGTACCTACTAATTATCCATCTCTGTCCATATGTCTCAAAATATCCATACCTTTTCTACTAAACTATCCATAATGTTGACCAATCTATCACTGTACTATCATGAAGGTTTCATGGCTGCAACTAATCATCACATATTATCATTTCTTCAAACTGAATCAAATGTTTCCACTGTTATTTTCTATCTGTAAATCAAATGTTGCATGTCTAGAGCAACTTGTACTGAAGATATCCCTTCTTGAATACATACATGGAATACAACCATAAAATTCTTCCTATGTAACTGCCAACTAACACATGTGTGGGAATTTGTCATTTTTTACTTTTGTTATCTGACTGCTCTGAATCTGTCTCTGCAAACACCTCAAACTTCTTGAAGGGTGGTTGTTTTTTCTATAGTAGCTATTGTACTGACTCCCCCTGTTCAATATTCATATTTTATGGGAGTCTCCAAGCCGGATGGCTCAGAAAAATACTTTCCTTGATGCAAAGTAATCTTCCTCTTCATCCATAGACTCATCATATTTCCAAACTCTAACTTCTTCCTTTCTTCCTATGGATTGATCTTGCACAACAATTCTGAAAAGTACAATCTCTCAAGTCTGTTCTTTGATCTCTTTTTCTTCTTTTCTTACTACTATAAATCATGTGAACTCTAGGACTTGGTCCTTATTCATCTGTTCTTGTTTTTCATTTCTTCTCCAAACCTTACTTTATCTAGCATCTTCCTTTTTTCCTGTATATTTTTCCTGATCTCATACTATTGCCAATCTTGAGAGCATGACTTATGGGTTTCCTTCATTCATATTCTCTTCTTTTTCATGTTCTTTTTTTCTTTTCCATACATTCATATATCTTATATCAGTGTTATCTTTCATATAAGTATCCATCATGCTTCTACAATCATGAATTATGTGACCATAATTGTTGCATTTGTAACATTCAATGTTATGTGGGGCCACATAAGCATTTCTTGCTTGAAAATTTCTTCCATAAGCCCTGCAATATGCAATTTTATGTCCAAAGTTAGTACAATAAAAACAATGACCATAAAATAAATTTACATACCCAGGAGTGAATGATTTTCTTTGTGGTGTAGTCCTTCTGAATTCCTCCCTTGGTTGATCATGATCACGATTTAAGATTATTTGTGGCTTGAATGTGGAGGGTCTTCCTGAAGATTTATCTCTATCATTTTTCTTTGATTTTGGCTGACCATGATTCCTTCCTTTGATTACTTCTCCATAACTCTTACTCTTTTCCTCATTCTTATTTTCTGGAAACTTGGAGTGCTTCTCTTCAACATTTTCTATGGATGATGTGGATGTTTTTGTCTCTTCAATGTTATTGATGAGCTTGACGATTTTGTCTCTCAATGTGACAACTTCTTCTTCAAGCTTCTCAACCTCTTCTTATTTCTTCATCATCTAAATCTTCATGACTTCTTATGTTTTCTCTAATTCTTCAAGTTGGATATTCAAGGAGATGATTTATTTTTCAATTCTTCTCTCTTCTTGACCAAATTATGCTTCAAACTTATTTAAGTCATCGATTCTTTCCTTAAGATGATCTATCAAATCATTTTATCTTTTCTCTACTTCTCTTATTTTTTTCAAAACATTGTTTCTCTTCCATTGATTCCTTTCTTAGTAATGTTATTTTTGCTTCCAAACATTGTTTTTATTCTATGTGACTTTTGTATGTTTCTTCAACCTTTATGGCTTCTTCTAGTTGAGCTATCAGTTTCACGATGAGTTGTTGGGATTCTTCAGTACTTTCTTGAGAATTATTCTTGACTAATTGTTCCTCAAGAGACTTGTTTTTCTTTCTTTATTTCGTTAATTCTTCTAAACCACTTATTGATTATGCTTAAAGGTCTACTATCCCTTCTTCACAATCTTCTTCTTCTAAATTTGTTTGGCATGATGAGCATATTTATTCTTGTTCTGAACCTGCATATTCTTTAGTACTCTATGGCTCTGTCATGGGAGATTCCTCAAAATAGAGATCATATAGCTTATCCCAAAGTTCTTTAGCTGATAAATTTTTTCCCATTTTCTCTTTTATTGATTCGGGTAATCCTTCCAAGATGAAATACATTTCTTTTTGTTGTTTCTTTTCAATTCCTTCTTGGCTTCAATCTTCAAGTTTTTAGTAGCAGTATATCCTGTAACAACTAATTTCCAAACATCATACCCATGTTCCTATAAAAATGTTTTCATCCTGATATTCTGCATCTCATAGTTCTAACCAATATGACCATCAAACCATGGTATTCCATTATCTGTGTATGCACTATTCTTGATATCCATGATCTACCTTCTAGTGGTTAAAATGTTTCCTGAAGGAACCAACTCCGATACCAATTGTTGGAATACTGAGAGGGGGGCATGAATCAGTATGAGCACTTTATACCACTTTTAACCACAATATATAATATTTAACTTTATCACCAATGTATCATCAATATATCATGAGCATATAAACATAAGTAACGTCACATCAAGTACACAATACACCATAATTTATGTGGAAACCCAAATGGGAGAAAACCACGAAATGATTTCTTATATATCAAAGAATACATTCATTGGAAGCACCAACTTCCGAATTCTCTAGATGCAAATGGAAGGAGGCTACAACCCCCTATTTATAGGCTCCAACCTGAAGGAATCTACAACTCACTGAATTATCTGGCTCCAACCAGAAAACCCCTTGATTCTCATGCTCCAACCTCAAGGAATCTCCAAATCCCAGTGTTCTCCGGCACCAACTGGAAGGAGGATACAACCCCCTGATTCTCAAGCTCCAACCTAAAGGAATCTCCAACTCCCTGTGTTCTCCAAAAAAACCCGGAAGGAGGCTAATACCCCATGATTCTCAGGATCCAACCTGAAGGAATATCCAACTTCTTGAGTTCTCCAGCACCAACCGAAAGGAGGATACAACCCTATTTCCTTGCCCCATCCTACCACCCTGTAATATAAGTGTAGAAAAAATATCATTACCATAATCACTGCCACTGTCACTGTCAACCTGTCACTATCAACCTATCACTATATCCAGCCTGCCACTATCACCGATACTCAACCAGATCCTCTCACATGGATGATATACCAAGGACACCTCTCAATTATATGTCCAACATCACCAACACATGCCTCTACCAATCATGTACCAATATCACGAACATACCATCACAATATATGTGTCTCAACCATGTACCAAAGCATGCACCAAACCATCAACCTGTACCATACCAAACATCAACCATGTACCAAAACTTGTACCACAACAAGTGAACCAACCATGCACGAATTCCTGTACCAAATTGTGCATCAACCATGAACCAATGCCTGTACCAAATCATTCATCAACCATGGACCCTAGCCTGTATCATATGCCTCAACCATCAACTATGTACATCAACACCATACCAAGTACCAATCCTTTACCATGACATGTATCAACCATGTACATAAAAAATCTACATCAACACATGTACCATACCATGTACCAACAATGTATCTCAACCATATACTATATCACTCAATCATGCCATACACAAAGTACCATAGGATATATCAAGAAAGTACCATCAATGGTGTACCTCAACCAAGTACCAACATCACCAAGAGATGTATCTCATACATATATTTACCTATACCAAGTGTAATCATAAAAAATGTATCAATATCAATTACAACCATACACCATGTGCCAATACTTCAATATTATACCAATAATAAGCCTCAAGCATGTACCATAGAATCATCACCATGTAACCAAACTAGATACCAATATACCAATACAACCAAGATGTACTACTACTCAATGTACCATACTAATATCACCAAGATGTAACATGCATCAACAAGACATGCTTCTCAAGCATGTACCATACCATCACCAAGCATAAGAAATACTCACATAAGCATACATGTGACATGTAGCTAACCTGTTGTACTGTAACACTGACCTATAACTCTTCCACTGCCTTCAGCATCTTGGTACCAACATTTCCCCCAAATTTTACTTAGCCTCGCGGGACTAAGACTCCCTATGATGTGGGTCCTCATGTGACATCACTTAGGAAATCCACAGGGGTGACTCATGTGACACCCTCAAGCTAACCCCCGAGGGCCTACTAAATTAGGGTTACATAGAAACACTAGAAATGTGCATCTCTGAAACTTTCTTTATTTCCTTCTAATTTCTCTATTGTCTCAGACTTTTCGTCAGATTCACCAATAGACCAAAATACTAGACCATAACATTCTCACAAAATAGATATTCAATGTAAGTGTGTGTGTACAATGAATGTCTCATGGTGTGTATTTATACTTTTTCCAGGTAACCTCTTTCCTTATTCTTAGGGCTTCTTGAATTTCTTGTTAAAACCACTTTACCCATTCAATCGTTGGCTTGTAATTTCTTAGGGGATTCTTGACCATTCTTCAGGGATTCCAACTTCACAAGGACATATCTCCCTAATCGTGAGGAACCACGTGGTGTACCACCTATCACTAGAAATGGCACGACAAGGAATATCCATCTATGAGTGTCTTACCTGCATTTGCATTGTCCTTCATGTTTGTATTCCTCAACAAACTTTGGGTACCATAAACACACCTCTGGGGATTCATGTAGACTTCATCAAATGCACACATCACATCTTCTAACATCAACCACTCCATCAATGACAACTAACTCACCATAAATATCAACCATATCACTAGGGCTTATGGAATTCTTCGAGGGTTGAAATCAATGACAACCAATTGTCCAAACCAATTGTCCAACATATTTAAGCATGTCCCTCATAGGAAGATACTTTGAAGAAGTCTACAAGAATCCCTGGAAATATAGTTAAGTGGTTAAGAAGACCCGGAGCCATGGTCATGAAGCTTGGAGTTTATTGAATAAAATGAGTATGAAGGACATCATAATTTCATGCAAAACCCTCGTATATTGATAGTCCTCATCATTCCATTTCCAACGATAAGTGACACGCCACGTGGTTCCTCATGGTTGAGAAGTTATACCCTCTTAAATATGAATCCCCAAAATTAAGTGAAGAAGCCCCAGATATAAGGACAAGAAGTTACATGTCAGACCAAAAATTAATTAAAGGAGAAAAATGGTTACAAACAAGAAGTTATAGGTTGGCCCTAAAGTCAAGTAAAGGAGGTACTTGGAAAATTATAAATACCCATCAAGAAACTCTCATTTAATTATGAGGCAAGGATGTGATTTCTTAGAAAAAGTGAAGTAGTGGAGTTGTGAAAAGGAGGGAGTGTTCGGAGCAGTGGATTGTAGAAGGGTTTTCATTAAACTCTATTTGACCAGACCCCCTGTGGTTTAAGCATAAGGTGTTTTCGCAAGGCCCCCACTAGTTGTCTAGGTATCGTCACGTGAATTCTTACTTGTTGCCTATTTTAGGCCCTCGAGGATGAGGAAAAGTTTGAAGAAGCTATTATTCTCTTGATGTTGAAGTTAAGGAAGGTTTGATGATATATGATCTCATGAACCGGGTTTTCATATATTGAAAGGTATGTCTCTATGTATGCCTTGAAGGTTATATCTTGGTAAGTTTGGCATATGCTTGAGGTATATCACAGAAGGTATGACACATGTTTGAGGCATGTCTTGGAGGTTTTTGTCATATGAGGGATATTTTGGAGGTATTGACACATGCTTGATGCATAGCTTGGCACATGCCTGATGCATATATTGGCACATGGTTTGATGCACATCATGATGATTTTGAGCACATGATTTGGAGGATATTCTTGGACATCTTGGAGTAAGTTCTATGTGTTTGTATCATACTTTTTGATGATGATATCAATATCAGTGAAAGTTTGATTCTCTTATTTATATTCAAGGGAGGAAGGAAGGGGCAAGGAAATGGAGTTGTAGCTTCCTTCAGGTTGGATCCTATAAACTAGGGGGTTGGAGCCTCCTTCTAGTTGGAGCTGGAGAATCTAGGGAGTTGTATCTTCCTTCAGGCTGGAGCCTGTAAATCAGGGGGTTGGTGCTGGAGAATTTTGGAAGTTGGTGCTTCCTATGAATGTAATATTTTGATATATAAGAAATCTTTCTATGGTTTTCTCCCATTTTGGTTTCCACATAAAATTCTTATGTACTGTGTATCTGTGGTTATATGTTTATGCTATATTGAATTTAACAATATCTTGAATGGAATAATAAGTGATAAATTTAATGCTTACATGTTGTGATTGAAATGGTAAAAATTGCAAAATATGGATTCACCCCCCAAGTATTTCAACACACACTGTTATAATTCGCTCAACTAATGGCACCGCTAACATAACAATTTATAAATTTAACGTACTATGCAACCATTGTAATCCAACACACTGGTAGTGTATACAAAAACAAACAGAGACATATATACCCCAATTTTTCATAGTGGGGCATCTCATTGGATTCCTCATTCCTATTTCTCTATCCTTTAAAACACGGTGCACCCTTTTGAAACCACTGCACAATGGGCTTCTACCCACATCAACACGTTTCTTTCATTAACCACATTGTTGGCTCAACGTTATGTGAAAATTTAATGTAGTAGTACACCAATTTTAACCAATTGCCCTGATGCATACCTGAAACACAACTCCCCCGTACATCAATGTTCAAATGTACCACTGTACTTTATAAAAACAAATACACACACCAAATAAATCACATCGGTATCATTTAAAATTACCCACTAGTACACTTCACTTAACTAATGGTGCCACTAACATAACAATTTATAAAATTCAATGTATTAGTGCAACCATTGTAATACAATGCACCAGAATTGTATACAGAAACACATCGGGACATATATTGGATAAGTTTTCATAGCGGGGTATCTCATTAGATTCCTCTTTTCAAGTGTTATATCCTTTACAATGCACTGAGGTACAAAATGTCAGTGCTCCACTATCATGGTGGTGTCAATGCATCAATAGTAACCTGTCGAACTGCTTTAGCTGCGATAATGAAGTTTAGATTAGAGTTTCCCATCAGTCCACCAAACACACCAGTTTCGTAAATACAACTTCACTGGTAGACATGGCGCACCGGTGCTTTCGGTTTAATGAAAAGCATCGTGGATTTGTGTGCTATAAATTTTAGCGTTGCAGTGCGTCTTTGTTAACGAGATGAACCGTTGTTGTTAAAAGCATTGCATCACTACAGATATTCCTATGGGATGCAATACTTAGTGGTGCTATTGTTTTGAGATAGTGCATCGAAAATGAAGTGTATGAACTAATAGAGGCGCACTAGTTGATTTTATGAAAAAAATTGCAAAAATAAATTAATTTTGGATTTTTTTAAGTACACGTCATTTACATATGTATTTGTTTTATAATTTCAATTTATTTTATCTTTATATATGTGCCTAACAATATTTGTATGTGAATCAAAGACGAAGATGATGAGAGCAGGAGGAGAAAGAGAGACAACAGGTCAAGACATACGCATTTGTGTGTGGATGGGAGGCGAGGGAGAGGGATATGGAGGATTACCCTCACCCTATTTCATAGAATACACATGACCTTTTGATGTATATTAGCCTCCTAAATTTTTTATTAGGAGGGACTATCCCTTAGGGGGGACTCTACATTATTACAATATTTGATCTATCACTGGGATCATATGAGACAGGGGTTCAGGTTCGGTCCCTATATGTGGTATCATCCCATGCAGGAGGATGCCTATTTCATAATTGGGTTGTCTAGGAAGGGGGTGTATTTTCCCCATTTCCTTGTGCTACCATCCGGTTTCATAGGAGAGACTGAACTATCATATGTGTATATATATGTCAATCTAGATATTCCTTTAGCTTCAAAGTTCCAGGTTAAAGGTGGTCAACTACAGATAGGTGCATTTGAGAGAGAGGATGTTAGGTTCATGTGTTACATTCTCTCCTCGTTGTCACAATATAAATCTTATGGGTAGTGCATTAGTTCCTCTATGTTTTATTATGTATATAGTTTATTGTGGGAGCCTTGATTTATTAGGTGGGCGAATGTTTTTTTGAGACAATTTTGTCGTGCATTAGATCATTGTCACTCTATTTTTTCTGGGATGAGATTCTTCCCATTTGTGTCTGAGTTGTATACACCATTTTTTGAGATGGTTCATGTCACTCGGCCAACGGTAACCCACTTTCCTGCTATGCCTATGTTTGATGTACATATGTTCATGTGGGAGAAATTGATTCCCAAGAGGTGCCAGTCCGAGTATCCAATTACTTTGGTGGGAAGGGAGGTAATTGATTTATTTTCTAGCGAGGATGGCATTGTCCTCGAAATTGTAGAGTACCCATATGTGGGGATAGATTGGATAGGATGTCCAAACATTTGATTTACAACAAAGGATTCAGATGATGAGAGAGATATTATTATCATTATGTTTTGATCAATCTATTTGCATATTTTTATGTCTTATTTAATGCACATGTAATTTATTGTAACATTTTGTTTCAATTATCTTATAATTATTATCTATTATTTTTCATATATCATCACATATGTTGGGGATGCACCTCCCCAACATGTAGATGAGGTGATGGAGAAGGAAGAGGAGCAACCTCTAGTAGTACAGAGACCCCACATGCCACACAGGCCAGATACAAGAGTCTAACTAAAGGTGGTGGATGAGTTATGTCATGTCATAACTAGAAACAGAGTGGTACCTATACCCCCAAGAGACATATTACAGGTAGATGATCTCTCTACTACATGGAGGAATTTTCCTCATGACATGATGATCTTTATGTGTCATATTATTGGTGTCGTAAACCTCATTGATACGTTGAGGGATAGTTCTCATTATCACACTACATCTATCTGATCACTAGAGCCATCCTCATCCTCTACTCCACCACATGGTCCTATTCCTCCTCCTAATTCTCCTCCACATGATTCAGTTGCAACATCTACCGATTTTTCATCAACATCTGATCCTCCTCATCCTCCTCCTCTTGTTTCCCCTCCACATGTATCTACACCTATATCCACATCTGATCCTCCTCCTCCCCCTTTTTATCGGGCTAATTGTTACATGCAGACACAAATCAATCCCCCTATCTTCACTATGAAACTAGAACAAAAAAATACAGTACACTACTATTTCCTTAGATTTCAAATATCAAATGAGAAATGGATCTAGAACATACCTTTTAAATATCAAAGATCCAACTTCGCCAATGCAATCCAAGCTCCATCGTGAGGCTCATAGAGAAATATCTGCAAATAACCAAAAGCCAACAAAGACAATAATAACAGATTCTATTTGATATGAAACTATGTACGTGATCAAGGAATCATACAATATGGACAAATAACATTCATATAGGAAAGAAAAGTATATCTGTATTAAAGAATGTGGAAGAAATATACAACGAGATGACTTGATGTTGTCAAGTTCCTTCCAAAATTTCCTTGCTTCCCACACACTTCTTGCTCAATGGATTCTGAGACCATGGATCTGATAGCTACTCACAATTTATCTTGACAAAGAAAATCTCAAAGCCAATATACAAGCTCCAAAAACTCCAAGCTACAAAACTCAATAACAAGCCAATCTTTTCCAAGCTAACTTTATCCATGAGAGCTCCTCTCCTTTTATAAGATGAAGAGGATAAGGTGAGGAGGTTAGGATGATCCCACTAAATCATGAAAGCAAGTAAGATCCAAACTGTGCAGAGGCCACCTCACCATAGAAGCTTCTCCTTCTAGAAGCATAGAGAAGACGCTCGTTTTTCCCACGCACAGAAATTTCCGCACCCTAGCTATAAAGCAACCTGTTGAAACTCCGCAACCTAGCTATAGTACAGCCTGCGGAAATCAGGAATTTCTGCACCCTCTGTATAGATCAACCTATGAACATCCTCTTTAATAGGGTTTTACAAAGGAAAATACAACTTCTTCTCTTAGTAAAAGTTCTTCTCCCTTGTTTCTTCAGGAATTCAGGGCACTAACCCCTCTGAAGGAAACATATAGGTTTACATCATTAACGGTCATAAGGGTGACGAAAATAATTTGTAACAGAGAGCCCCCCAAAGTATGAAGTTAAAATAGAGTGATAGCTAAAATACTTTGTCGAGTGTGTGTAGGGAATGAGGAACAGTCAGTTGGAAACTTGCCAACAAACAAGGAAATACAATACAATAATATATCATCATTGAGGTAGGAATTTCCATATTCATAATACAAATGACTCAAAGCATAAATGCCGACATGAAAAGATCCATTTCAATTTAGACATATCATGGCCACCCAATATACACTATGGATCCATGTCAATATGAATCAAATATGAACATAGCCACCAAAAATACACCATGAATCTATGTGTTAAAGACTAAAATTTGAACATAGTCACGAGACATACAATGTGGATCTATGAAACAATACAAACTGAATATACTCCAACGCAACCTGGATCTGTCAGAAAAGATCCAGGGTCTTCATCTCCACCACTCTATAGTACGAATATAACCATGTGAATACATGTGCTGAAGTTGGACATGGTAGAAACCACTTGATTACTGATCATTACTGAATACCATTAACAAGTGAGAGGGAAATCACCATTAATGTCAATGACTCCCAAGGTACTCTGCTACAATCCAAAAGGTGTGAATTAATGAGGTAAATTCAAACACTCGATGGAATCTCTCGATCAAGGGTCATTAAAGAAAATCCACTGTCAAAAGAAAAGAAATCTGTCGTTAAGGCATGCAAGTTCCAAGGTACCAATCATTTTCTAGGTCTAATTCTTGGATAATGATTTGAATTCAACCGAAAAAGACTCATCACAGGAAGGCCTTAATGTATCCTCCTTAAAGAGAACTCTGGGGGTTTTTCCTTAAACAAACATCGACATAAGGAGGATACATTAAGCAAAGTTCGACATAAGGAGGAACTGAGAGAGTTATCTCAGTTCCTTTTTGGTGAAGTAGTATGATGAGACCAAAAAAGAGATAAACTATCGCTCAACAGACGTTTTCTTCAAATAATTTAACGAGCATGAAAAGAAAAAGGTCGCTCGAAAATCTTTTCATGTTTAGAGAGTTTAAAAAGTTCTTAAGGGGAACTCTAGGGGGTTCCTTTTTCGTATAACCTTTACGAGTCCGAAAAAGTGATAAAAGTTTACTCTGTTACATTCTCAGGTATTTACGAGCACGAGAAAGAACAAAGACTAAGCTCAGTAACTTATTCTCATGTATTTACGAGCATGAGAAAGAAAAAAAACTAAGATCGGGATTGTTTTCATTTTTATGCAAGCTTAAAACAAAACAAAACTATGCTTGGAATAGATTTTATTTTTTCACAAGATTAAAACTAAACAAAACTATGCTTGGACCTGGTTTCATTTTTACACAAGCGTGAACTAGAGGAAACTATGCTTGAGGTAGGTGGTTTCATTTTTACACAATCTTGAACCATAGAAAACTATGCTTGCAACTTCCCAACGCATAACACAGGGATGGTTGGTACTTAGCCCCTAGCTTAAGAAGCTAGTGACATAACTTTAGCATGAATTCCAATGGCTGAAATCATTGCCCCCCAAGCTTCGTTTCTTCCAACTACAAAGGCAGATGAAATGAAAATTCAAATATTATACGAAGGACTTGACTCAAACAAAGAGAGGGAACAATCTATTTTATTTTTTAATGAGCTTGACACAGGAATAAGAACTATGCTCGAGACTCTATATATAATCCCCAGACCACTGTTTCATTTTTTAACGAGCTTGACACAGAAACAGGAACTATGCTCGTAAGATCTGTTTCATTTTTTAATGAGGTTTCCATAGAGATGAAAAAACTATCCTCGTAACTGGTTTCATTTTTTAACGAGCTTGAAATTAGAAAATCATTCTCAAAGTTGGTTTCATTTTTTAATGAGATTGAAATCAGAAAACCGTGCTCAAGGATACTCTTCTTGATCATGGCTTCCAAGAGGACAACACTCCAGGAGGACACCAGGTCAAGGGACAAAACTCGTTCATGGCTTCCAAGAGATCTTCACTAGACAGAAGAGACACACTCTGGAAGGACACCATGTCAAGGGTCGCGATAGGGGTAAACAGATCAAGCTCTAAAAGCCCTATCGAAGATATCACCATGTCAACTACCAGATCTAAGTCATAAGAGACTGAGCTTACAATGAGAGACTCATCTTCATCAGCAATTGAAGGCATGGGACACAATGCCACATAATTAACTTGTGGTGGGGGTGATACTATCTGCATATAAGAAGCATTTAGGGAGGTCATCCAATCATGAATGATGAATGAAAGTTGATCAATAGTCACAATTCTTCCATCGTGAGGGAAAGATATCACATGAAAAAGAGTGGACACAATAGCTTTCATGGCATAGAAATAATCTCTCTCAAGGAGTAATTCAAAATCCAAGGGGTCTTGGACTACCATGACATCGACAAAGACAATTTTCCCTCCCAAAGTTATGGGAAACTGTGGAAGGATCCCTAAAGGGTGACTAGTTCTTTTGTTGAAAGAAAACAGAGTTTGGGTAATCGGGACAAGCTGAGGATAGCCCAAAGTTTGCCAAGAAAGAGAGGAAAAAATACTAACGGATGAACCTTAGTCTATCAACGTCTGAGGAACATCCTGACCACAAACTTGTACTATAATATTGAAGGGAATGTGAGAGGGAAGACAAGGTCCAGTTAGCACAACCCAATAAAAAAGGATGGCCTCATTTCTTGGGGGGATTCCATGGGAGAAGGTGGAAAGGCCCCTAGTAGGGTAGATTTTGTATCAACAAGAAAAACATGAGCAACATCAGGTTTAATCTCTAGCGGGAGAGTAGGATCGACTGATGACGAGATCATATCGATCACTTGGGTTTCATTATCCAAGGGGAGAATGGGGTCGACAGGTGGAAACAGATCGACCGCTTGGGTTGTACTCTCTAATGTGAGAGTGGGATCGACCAATGATGGGATCGAATCGACCACTTAGGTTTCATTCTCTAATAGGAGAGTGGGATTGATCAAGGATGGGATCGGATTGACCACTCGGTCAACTGGTTCAACTAAGGATGTGACCAGATTGACTACATGAACAACCGGACTGACCGATGAAGGGAACGGATTGATCATACCATCAACTACAGGTGGGTCGAGAGTAAGCTTGTGATAAGCATCTGGAAGTTGAGGCTGGGAAACAGTCAGGTCTTCCAGTAATTTCGAGGCTTCGTCCATACAAGGGAAAGGTTAGTTAGATGACTCACTTTTCATAACATACACGGGAACTTGACTCTACTTTTTTTTTCCCAATTGTATCGTGACTAGTTGACGAAAGGTCATCAACATGTTTTTCAGAGGATGACGACATGGGTTGGCGAGGGTGTGTAGACCATGCTTCTACAACCTTGGATAAACCAGGGAAATCCTTAAGAAGATGGCTACCCTTACAAAGCCTACAAGGGTACTTGGGCTTAAGGTTTTTTGGGTGATCGTGACATCATCAACATTCCCAACACAATTAATAGTAACTGGTTTATTTCTAACATGTCCAGCAGTGGTTGGAAGTTTGGACCCTCGCTTATTTTTCTTCTTCTTA
The DNA here is from genome assembly GCA_000966675.3 of Picea glauca. NCBI lineage: Eukaryota > Viridiplantae > Streptophyta > Pinopsida > Pinales > Pinaceae > Picea > Picea glauca. The sequence goes on along the minus strand of JZKD02S0119392.1, from coordinate 43,912 downwards.
ATCTTCCTTTTCTTGTTCTTCTTATCCACCAGGTTACTGGCTTGAGAGCTTTCACTCGTCCAAGAAGATGAAATGGAAGAATACCTTGCAAGTGAAGAAGGTGAAGAAGATCTTACTGGTGAAGAAGGTGAAGGATCAACATGAGGTTGATGTTCTTGGGGGGAAGTGCTTACAAAAAAAGCACTAGCTGCATTCGGGATTACATGAGTGGAAAACAACCATACCGATAATCCAATTGTGAGACCTGGAAGGCTCAAAGTAGCTATGTGAAGAGGACCAATGTTTCTGTAAGTAGGAAAAAACAAAAGGTTCCCTTGGAAAAGGGGTTCCTTCATTGGTCGTTCCGAGAACTGATGCCATTAAATAAAAAACCAACCTAGAGTCTACTAGGGAAAACAAATAGCACACATTAAAAATCTAGTAAGCAAGCAAGCAAACAAAACCTTCTCACAATGAACACACTTGTTGGTGATAAAATCCAACGTCGCGAGAAAAATGTAAGAAGAGGATGAGATAGATCTGGTGGAAAATTTACGTTGACGACCTACTTAATGGACTTACACACTGGTGCAAGCTCCCACACATAAATGTGGGTATACCCTCCAAGGAGCCCGAGTGAGTTTGGCCAATGTCGATTCTAGGTACCATGAAGACTTGCCCCTCCATAGTCACCTCGTGTAAAGACCCTAAAGAGAAAGGCCACTAAGGTTACCAACTACAATAGTGATGCATGGGGAAACAATCAACAGTCCAATCCACCCGCAAAGGCAGGGTATCTAGCCCGAAATCAAATTGAAAGGCTTCCACTCATTATTGTGGGTATACCTTCAAGTGACCCCCATAATACACACAATCTCTACACCAAGACCAACAAAGCAGTGTGAGTAACTCTTCCAGTCTTAATGAGACCTCAGGTTTGACTCTTGTGTGAGAAGGGCTTCCCAGGACAAAATGTACCGAGTGGATTTCACCGCTCCCTAACCCAAGATTCTATGTTTGTTCATAGCTTTGGAAAGTTATATTTCACACCTATTCCAAAGCCCTACAACTAATCTAATGTAGGTTTGCCACCAGAAAATATAAAAATGTCTAATCAATTTTTATAAGTGCTTTATTTTATGGTTGTTGTTACTCAAGAGGAAAATGGTGTGGACTAAATGATGTTTTGACCAACTCTAAACAATGCAAAGTAATGAGAATGCAAATATTTCACTTCGATGAAAGCTATATTATGAGAATGAGAAAATGTTTATCATTCCCATATGCACAATGTCCCAAAATTTTATTAAACTCATCAATATCAAGATCTTCAAGAAATGAGCAAAAGAGACTATACACCAATACACGATTCCTCCCCCCCCCTGACCATGAGGGGGAATTGTTTTTAGAATTCAAGACCAAAAATGCCAAAAACCATGCAATTTCTCTACTTCAAATGCAAGGATGCCCCCAATCTAATATAAAGAAAGAAATAAATTTCTTTTTGTTTCAAAGATAAATAAAAGCAATAGCAAATCTCTATAAAACAAAGCAACCCAAACAAATTTTCTCTTTTAACACAAACTATTCAATAAAATAAAAAGTTCTTTCACCAAACAATTCTAAAGAAAAAATAATTCTTTGTAACTGAAAGACACTCAAAGAAAGAGACCAAATCTTCCAAAAGAAAACAATGCAAAGATGGCTAAGAGAAGTTTCAAAGCTGTCAAGCAGACTATAAACATATCATAATCAAACCCAAAAAATTCACCCCAAAACCAAATCCAAGATCTGGGTAAGGAAAAACCATCAAAAATAAAAAAAATTACACAATTGTCGCAGGTTGTCACACTAACACAGTGTGGAAATCCCTGATTTTCACAGGCCAAAGAACTAATACAGTGCGAAAACGCCGCACTGTGTTAAGAAGGTAGGGTGCAGAAATCAAATATTGTCGCACTGTTCCCCAAAGAAGGGTGCAAAAATCAAAGTAAAAATGAAAAAATAAAAAGTAAGAAGGTTTTTCCAGTGAAATAAGTCAGTCAAAGAGTTCATCTGGATCTCCCAGTGACTTAGTAAATAGAATCTAGACAATCAAGAAAGCAATACAAACTAGGAAAACAATTTGTTCCCCAGTGGAGTCACCAATTTTGTTATCGGTCTAATTGTTAAGTGTGGACACAAATCAATCCCCCTAGCTTCACTATGAAACTAGAACCAAACAAGAAAATACACTATTATTTCCTTAGATTTAAATTGTCAAATGATAAATGGATCTAGAACATACCTTTTAAATATTGAAGATCCGGCTTCACCAATGCAATCCAAGCTCCGTCGTGAGGCTCATAGAGAAATATCTGCAAATAAACACAAGCCAAACAAGACAAGAATAACAGAGTCTATTTGATATGAAACTATGTACGTGATCAAGGAATCATACAATATGGAAAAATAATATTCATATAGGAAAGAAAAGTATATCTATATTAAAGAATGTGGAAGAAAGATACAACCAGATGCCTTGATATTGTTAGGTTCCTTCCAACAGTTCCTTTCTTCTCACACATTTCTTGCTCCATGTATTATGAGACCATGGATCTGATAGCTACTCACAATCTATCTTGACAAAGAAAATCTCAAAGATAACATACAAGCTCCAAAAACCCGAAGCTACAAAACTCAATAACAAACCAATCTTTTCCGAGGTAACTTTCTCCATGAGAGCTCCTCTCGTTTTATAAGATGAAGAGGATAAGGTGAGGAGGTTAGGATGATCACACTAAATCATGAAAGCGATTAAGATCCAAACCGTTCAGAGGCCACCTCACCATATAAGCTTCTCCTTCTAGAAGCATCGAGAAGATGCTCATTTTCCCCATGCACAGGAATTTCCACACCCTAGCTATAGAGCAACCTATTTAAACTCTCCAACCTATCTATAGTACAGCCTACAGAAATCAGGCATTTCCGCACCCTATGGATAGAGAAGTCTGCGAAAATCCTTTTTAATAGGGTTTTTACAAAGGAAAATACAACTTCTTCTCTCAGTAACAGTTCTTCTCCCTTCTTTCTTCAGGAATTCATGCCACTAACCCCTCTGAAGGCAACAGATAGGTTTACATCATTAACGGTCATAAGGGTGATGAGAATAATGTGTAACACCCCTCTTCCTCCACTTGTGTCACCATATGCCGATCATTTTATTTCTCTTAGTCCACACGTGTCATCATCCATTGATCCTCCTCTTCCTCCTCTTCCTGCACATGTGTCACAAGCTTTTGATGCTTTGGACACTATTTCCACATTGGTTATTGTTGATGCACATATTCATGATATTGATATAGAGACACTTGATAGTATACTTATGTCGACATCTGTTTATGATATAGTTATTCTTGATAGAGGCTCTACCTCTAGTAGCAAAGACATTTATGCACCTCGCTCTAGTGGTGGACCTAGCTAGTAGTTGTACTGATTGACATTTATACTGATTGTTTTATATTTGACTGGAGATCTATATATGACATGTTTATTGCATATTTTGTTGAGATGTATGTTTGACATGTATATTCATATGTATATCGCTCATGTATATTATGTTTTACATATGATGTGTTTGTTGTTGTTGTTTGATTTATAAAATATAATATGAGTATGCTAATGATGAACATTGTTAATGATTTCTCTATTTTTACGTGAAATTTGATATGTATCACTCATTTAAATTTATAGTAGTCATATAATGTTTAACTTTACTTTTATGAAAGCGTTTAATTTGGATTTTGATTTCAAAAAGTTATAACCATTAATGTCATATAATGTTTAACTGTTGTTCAAGGTGAATTGTTTGTTATCCAACAAGATACAATATGTTGATTAAACGTGTTTAGAAAACAAACATACTTAAATATGGTGAATACAATGATTGAGATTTGAATATTTATGTCTTTTTCATATATTATAATAATAACATTATAACATAATTATTCACTAATAATAATGTTGATGATGTAATAATAATGCTATTTTTTTAGATTTTATTATTCGAAGATTACAAGGCAAAGTTACAATATAATTGTTTACTAAAATAACAATGATTATATTTTATTAATATTTAATTTTTCCAAAGATTTTATTAATTTATATTATCCAACTATTATAATAGATGAAATTTATTCAATTAAATTTAAAATAATAAATATAGAGAATAATAATACATTTTTATCTATACACTTTCGATGAAATGGTTTCACAATAATTTACTCTACTATAGACTTTATGCATCTTTTATTAAAAAATAATATCACCCAACATTTTATAATTAGTATTTTAAGAATTAGTAAAACTGACAAAGGATTATATATTTTTAGATAAGTATGGGTCATTATAATTTTCCTGAATTTTGACTAGGCTCTAAATAAAGACTCTTTTAGAATTTCCAGGTCCTTCCTATATGGACACTTATTTCAAGGAGAATGTGAAAAGAATTATTAATATAAGTTTATATGATTATAAAACTAAAGGATGGAGTGAAACAGGTGGAGGCCATGATAGTTGCGCTAGTTAAGGTGAGGAATGCCATCAAAGTTGGTAATTCCAAGTACACCACAAGTACTGTAGATGTTGCACAAAGTTATTTTGTTGGAATTGTCCTTAGAAGTTCCATGAAAGTGAATATATATTTATATGAATTTTGATTTTCTCAAAAATATAAAAATTTTGAGGTTTGAATATATTTTAATATATCCATTTTTTGTTAAATAAAATATAATTTAAAATAAATATTTACTATTGTATGCCACCAACTTTGTGATATCTCAATTAATGCGTAGTAATTCAAAGGTTAACATAACCATATTTTAATACAATACAACATAAAATCGTTATAATAAACAATAAATATGACAATGAAAATATATCAAAACCAAATCTTATGCTTGCATGTCTATTTATTGTATTTTCAATATGGTGGTTGTAAATGGTTGTTAACTTTTCATATCCAACGTTATTATAAAATGAAGGGAAAAAAACCATAATTGTCCATTATAGATACCCATAATAAAATGACACATCCACAATATAAATGTCCAAACAAATCATTTACATGAAATCGATCTTCATTGCCATCACCTTGATTATATTCCTTGCTTGGCATTGTAATGTTGGTGTTCTGAAAAAAATATTTAGATCTTGGACCGTGTCTGAGTACGAACCACAATATCCATCCAACACATCTAGGTAAAAAACCACTTGGTTGCAATATTTTGGTAAAACATAAGGATCCTTACTTTCAAACCACACTTTTTTAGCATTGATACATGTTAGCCCACTATCATGATCTTCCTTTACATTTCTCTAGTCGAAGGTATCCCACCACTTGCAACAAAAAATATCAGATTGAATTGATGAGAATTCCACTTGCATGATCTCTTGTATCTTTCCAATGTAACCTAACTTCCCCTCTATCAGTTTTTCATCACAGTGGCTAGCAGGAATAGATTGGTCAAACTCAACCTCCACTCCACAATATTGTGCGATGTGGCCTTCATCAACATAATCAGTTCAAAAATGATGTCCATATGCCCACATAGATGGGAATAAATGCATCTGCAAAAATGTGAACAAAGGGCAATGTCATATGTCTAATAACATAAGCATTAATAAAAACATAATACATGTTACAATTCAAATGTGCAATATTATAAATAGAATGTGGTACTTAGAAAGGTTATTACAAAGTTGTTGCACCCAATCCCTATGTTTAGTGCATTCAGATCTTGTCCATGTGGGCTACGACCGGACAACTCGTATTTGATGATTTTTGTAGCTTCGAGAGGTATTACCACTAGAGGCCAAGGTGTCATGCATGTGGGAATTTCCATTGGCACTAGTTTTGACTTCCGTTTCAGTGAAATTGACCTAGAAATGAGGATAGGACCTCATGGGAAATTTGATGGGCTTTGTGGGTTTGTGTGGGGGTGCCACACCCACAAAGAGGCTTAAAATATTCTAATTAATTTTTGATTTTAGGAAGGGCTCCTAAACTCACTCATTGGACTCCTATATAAAGGAAATATGTCATTGTGACATTAGATCATCATTGTGGAAGAATGGAGTTGGCACAAGCGAGTCTACACTTGTGTCAAGGAGGATTGGTAATCTCATCTAGGAAAGTATGCAAGGTGGTGAATCTGGCCTAGGAGAAAGGAGGTGGCAGGGAGTGAAGTGTACATAGGTGTCCATACAAGTTTTCTGACTTCATACACGGTTTGAAGATGGGAGAAATGTGTATATACGCGGGTTGCAGAAGGATGAATTGAGTATATGGTGTACACGGTTTGAGGGAGAGAAAACCACGTATGTCCACAGGTTTCTAGTGAGGTGAATCACGTATATGGGTTTTTAGCGAGGTACATATCTGTACAAGCTGACAGGTGACATCAAAAGGTTGTGCATGTGGTCTAGAGTGTATTCATGAGCAGAGGATATTTCCATAATATAGTTTAGGATTGATTTTTTGTTTTGTATTGGAAGGACAAGGTTGTCCTCGAATTTTGTTGTTTTGGAAGGACAAGGTTTTCCTCATATTTGGTGATATTGTATTGGTTGAGAGGACTAGTTTTGTCATTATATTTAAAGGATTGGATAACGTTATACAACATAATTATTGTGTCTCTTGTTTATTAATGATTCATATTTGATCTTGTTGTTTCCATTGCATATGTTTTCAGTCAATAATTTCAGTGTAAATTTTTTCAGTGATCGTTAGATCACTAGGAAGAAATTTTCATATATGAAATTAGTCACATAGAGTTGCATGTGAAAATTGACATATTTCTCTTATATATGGTCAGCCACCCAACTATTGGGACATATTTTGGGAATATTTTCTTTTAAATGATCAGGATAAGGCATGTTTCTACCATTCAACCATTTAAATGCTTTCCTCTCATTGTCCCATTTCCTTATTTTATCTTCATACAGTGCAACCCATGGTCGTATTGCGTACACATTATAAATAATGAATTTATTGATGGAATCCATTTCAAAATTGGATGATGTAAACAAAAATTCAAAACGAATAGCGTGAGATCAAATATATATTATCAACTTAAAGAATGAATTTTTTGATGGCATCAAAATTTCTAAATTCGATGATATATAAAATAATTCAAAACAAATAACATGGGATGAAATATATATTATCAAATTCAATGTAAACAATTTCTTTGTACTGAATTGACAAAATATAACTGACTTACTCTTTATCAAGCATATTTTTCCATTCATTTGGAGTAGCTCCCGTTCCCTTTTGTGCCCATCTTGATGGTTTTCCGAAACAACTACCCCCTCTATGTAGTCAATTTGCTTGATGTACTCACTCGCATAATAGAATGACTCATATACTATGTAACCCTCTACCATAAATCCCTTCGGTTTTTTCATTTGTCGAACAAACACCTTCAATTTTTTCATGTACCTCTCTAAGAAGAACATCCAACAACATGAGAGCACCCCAGCTAATTCAACCTCATCAGTTAGGTGAATTAAAATGTGGACTTTTAAGTCCAGAAAAATCATGGGCAGTTCCTTCTCAAACAGACAAACAATCTCAGTTATCTCTCAGTGCCACCATGGAATGCTAGCAATATGAATCTCCCTTTATGTGATGCAATGTACAAATTCATATAATTTTAATATGACACGTCGAAGGTCCTGGGGAAATTCATGGTTCACACAACCACACATGAACAAAGGATAATGACACAACAAAATATACACACACATCATTAATTTCCATAAAACTATGAGTGCATAGCATATTTTTACCAACATAAGTATAGAACTAGAAGAATCATGTATTCAGCATACATACCCTTAGAAGGTTCATATGGTCATGTGATTTCAACCCCGAAAAATTCTCATCTACAGTGAAGCAACGTCGTAGAGTCGACCCATATAAAGAAGGTGACTACACGCCCAATATAACATACTTCGCCATAGAAATATCATCTTTCTTCAAAATCCATGGGACATCACCCTCTTTAAAATACCAAGAGGGACTAGCATGTCCTCTAGTTATGTTTCTTGTCCAATGTCTCTTTTTGGTATTTGAATCAATAAGATCTTTCCTGATAACCATTTTTTCAATGTTATTCCATGATATGTGCCTCCATAAAGAAGATGAAACATTTTTTAATATATGCATGGGATCTAGTAAGTGGCCAATCTTAAGATGCTCCCTATTGGAAATATGGTTATCATTGATGTCAACCTTAGAATAATCCCTAAATAAAATCCTAGAATCCCCTAAAAGTGATGATGATGTGTCCACTTGAATAAACCTTGAAGAGCCTTGAAGGAGCCTTGACATAAATGTATATAACTCCAAAGTGGTCCCCTTATGGTGTAGATTTTAGGCATGGCCCTCATGGGATGGGATAAAATGTGGTTGTTTCCACATGCCCACTTTAATTTTTACACAAATGTATACCACAAGATGTCCAATATAAATATTACAATCCTACATATGTCCAAGATAAATATTGTAAGATGGAGATTGTTGAATGTATTAATTTTTTGTCAATTTGGATACCCTGTCTTTGAGGTAATTTTTACCCTACATAACTATCTCAAATGGAAGCAAACATTGCATGGTTGGAAATATTATTCTGATACCTTTCCAACAGTATATGGAAGTACCTCTAACTTCCTAGGAATGAGGATATATGAGTTTTTTCGTCCAATAACCCAGCCAAAAACTTGAGGTCGGATCAACTAATTTTTGGGGACATAATTACTATAAATACAAGATAGAATTTCACATTTTTAGTGCAAGAAACGAAGATATCAAGTCTCAAGTGTTCTCAAGGTGTTTGGGTGTCTTTATAGTGTGCAATGGAAGTCTAAAGTATTCTCTTAAGGCCTTTCTTATTCTCAAGGTATGTTATGAAGTTGTGATGTTGTCGTAATGTTTTTGTGTGCTCTGCTATGAAGTTGTGATGTTTCTGTGATGTTTTGATGCTTCCATATGATTTTCTATGAACTTGTGATGTTTTTGTGATGTTTACATGAGTAGATGTTTCCATTAGTGGACATTTTTGTGAATGGATGTTACCATCAGTGGATGTTGTTGTCGATGATTACATTCTAGGAATGATGTTATGAGGCTTGCTAGGGTTTGAAGGATTTCTTACGGAATGAGCAAGTGAATTCATAAGTACTATGTGTATGAAGATATTGTATTGGTGATATATTATTGAGTTGGTTCTCAGTTGAGAATATTAGTGTCTTCATTCAATAGGTTGGTGCCTGTGTTTTAGGGAGTGGGTGCTTCCTTCAAGTTGGAGCGGGTAAAGCCAGGGGGTCCGTACCTCCTTCCAACTGGTGCTGGTAAATCAAGGAGTTGGATCTTCCTTCAGGTTGTTTCCTATAAATTAGGAGGTTGGTGCCTCCTTCCAATTGGTGCTGGAGAATCTTAGAAGTCGATGCTTCTTATGAATGTAATCTTAACATAATATAAGAAAAGCATTATGTGGTTTTCTCCCATTTGGGTTTCCACATAAAAAAACATTGTGTTATGTGTATGGTTTTTTGTGATGATGAATGTAATT
>JZKD02S0119392.1:20553-33478 GCA_000966675.3 Picea glauca | reverse complement strand
ATAAACACTCAAGAGAAAACTGGAAGAAAGGAAGAAAATAATTGGGAATCTAGAAGATGAAATAGTCTCACTAAGAAATGAACTACAAAAGAAGGACATCCAACTAAATTTTAGAGATAGAACCAAAATATTGGATGAAATCATTTGCAATCAAAAACCATTATATGAAAAGTCTGTACTTGGATACAAACAAAATAATATTGGTGAGTATTTAATCTCTATGATGACAGAAAATGAAGTAGAGAAAACAAGTTATGCAGATACTATCAAGGGTTCCATCAAGAAAGAAGAATGCAAGCCTTTAAAGGAGGACATACAAAAATCAGAAATAAAGAAGAATCAAGAAGAAGATCGTGCATTCAGAGGAACATGGAATCAACAACTAAAAATGAAGAATACCCAAGAAGAAGATCATGATTGCAGAAGAACAACACCAACTAAAAGACCACCCATACCCAGGTACCAAAATATTTTTCTTGGCTTGTGTTATTCTTGCAATAATTTTGGGCATAAATCCATAAATTATAGATCCTATGCAAAGGAAAGAAACACCTAGAACATAAGTAGATATGAAAATCCAAAGAATCATCATGAAGACAATTATCCCATAAAATGTCGTGAGCCATTTGACAAAAATTATAACAATTTTAGTGCTTTGGGTTAAGAAATTGAATGCTACAAATGTAACGATTTTGGACACACAGCCAAAAATTGCATAAATGATTTGATAGTTTCTTCAAGGGAAACTAGGCATGTTCCTTTCAATAATATAGGGGAACAATAGAGAACTTGGAAAAGGAATCAAGAAGATTTGAAGGTTGAGGAATGTGGGTTTCCTTACAAGATGAAAATAGAAGAATCCATTGGTATATTGACAGTGGATGTTCAAAGAATATGAATGGAGAAAAAAACATATTTGTACCATTAAAGAAATAAAAAGAGGGGTTTTTCATGTTTGGCAATGATAAGAAATCCAAAATTATAGGAAAAGGCATAATCAATCTTCAAAACAAAGATGTTGTGGTATAAAATGTCCTACTTATTGAAAATGTGAAGCATAACTTGCTAAGAGTGAGTCAAATGTGTGATCAGGGGAAAACACTTATATTCAATTCAAAAGAATGTGAAATAAGGAAAGAAGGATCAAGCAAACTAGTGGAAACAACGACAAGGACTCCAAACAACATATACATCTTGAATGAGATCGAAGAAGAAAGTTTTTGTTTGGGAAAAGAATATAAAAGTTGGATTTGGAATAGGATAATGGGTCATATACACTTTGATAATCTTGTCAATATCAACAAGAATCAAGTTGTAAGATAAATGTTATAAATTACAAAGCCAACGAATACTATGTGAAAGAACTATCAACATGGAAAACAAAGAAAAGTTGAATTCAAGACAAATGAATACTCTACGAAAAAACCATTGGAGATTTTACACACTGATTTATGTGGGCCCACTAGAATAAAATCTCATTCTAATCATTGATGACTACACCATAATGACTTGGGTTTGCTTCCTCAAGAAAAAAGTCAAAATCTTTCAAATATTTCAGGGTATTCAAAGAACTGGTTGAAAATTAAATTGATTTGAAAATCAAATGCTTAAGATCAGATAATGGAGGTGAATTTACTTCAAATGAATTCATGTATTTATGTGAAGAAAAGGGAATAAAAAAACAATTCTCAACAACTAAAACACCTCAACAAAATGGAGTTGTTGAAAGGAAAAACAAAATTATATAAGAAATGGCCAGAACCCTGTCGAATGACTCCAAACTAAGTGATATATTTTTGGGACAAGCAATGCATACAATCATTCATATATTAAACATATGTTGATCAGAAGGAATAGTGATAAGACTCCATATGAGTTATGGAAAGGAAGACCATCCAATTTCAAGAACTTTAGAGTGTTGGGAAGCAAGTGTTACATAAAAAGGGAAGACAAGAAGATTGGAAAATTTTACTCTCAAGTGGATGAAGGAATATTTGTTGGGTACTCATGCAAAAGAAAATCATATAAGTGCTACAATTTAAGACTCAAAAAGATAGTCTAAAGAAACAATTTAAAATTTGATGAAATAGACTTGTTGAAGACCAAGAAGGAAAGACCAAATTCAAACATCTTTGAAGAACGAGAAAATGAAGAACTAAAGAAAGAAGAATAGGAAGAAGAAGAACAACAACAAGAAGAGAAGCAACCAGAAGAAGAACAACAAGAAAACAACCAACAATATTTTTAGACACCTTCTAGGACACCAAACCACCGGGTTCATAAGAATCATCCACCAGGACAAATCATTGGAGATAGAAGTGTCGGAGTAGAAACCAGAAGAAGAAAGCAATCACAGACAGTTGAACAATGACATTTTTCATTATTTTCCACAGTTAAACCAAGTAACTTTGAGGAATCCATAAATCATGAACATTGGATCAAGGATATGTAAGAACAACTTAATCAAATAGATAAGAATGAGATGTGGGAACTAGTTCCAAAAACAAAGGACAAAAATGTTATTGGCACAAAATGGGTCTTCATAAAAAAGTTAAACAAAGATGGACAAGTAACCAGAAACAAAGAAAGAATAATGTGCACAGGATATGCTCAAGTCTAAGGAATATATTTTGAAGACTCCTTTTCTCATGTGGCCATAATGGAAGCAATTAAAATATTCTTGGCTTATGCATGCTCCAAAAGGATCAACGTGTACCATATGCACGTAAAATTATCTTTTATAAATGGATAATTAGAAGAAGAAGTATGCATATAACAATTATAATGGTTTCTACTATCAGAAAAGGAAGACTATGTTTGCATATTGAAGAAAGATTTGCATGGACTTGTGCAAGCTCTGAGAGATTGGTACTCAAGATTGGACAATTACTTACAGTAACAGGGATTTAGAAGAGGAAATGCAGATAGTAACCTCTACATAAAATTGGATCAAGGCAGTATGATTATTATAAAACCCTTCAAGACATACAAGTGATATATGATGAGTCTATTTCGATACTTTGTGACAACACTAGTGCTATAAGCATCTCCAAGAATCCAGTGATGCATTCCAAGACCAAACATATTCCTATTAAGTTCCACTTTCAGTGGTAACAAGTCACAAAAAAGAATATCAAGTTGGAATACATTTAGACAAAAGAACAGATTGCATACATCTTCACAAAGCCTCTTCCTAGGGAGACCTTTGAGTATGTTCGAAAAAAACTAGGAGTAATTTCTGCTCCAAATTGATTTCCATAATATTTTACAGGAGAAAAAGGGGAATATTGTCAGGGGGATTTACCCTTTGTGATTGATGTCAAAGGGGGAGAGAAAAATAATATAACTAGAAGCATGAAGACAGGGGGAGTCAACATGAAGACAAGAGGAAAGTATAGTCATTGGGATCATAGCACGAAGACAGGGGGAGTCAACATGAAGATAGGAGGAAAGTGTAGTCATTGGGATCATAGCACGAAGACAGGGGGAGCACGAGTGTTTTACTAAGTTGACATCAATACCAAAGGGTGAGATTGTTGTAAAAATGGTTTTCATTGATGTCAACCTTATAAGAATCCATGAAGAAAATCCCAGAAGCCCCTAAAATTGATGATGATGTGTTCACTTAAATAAGCCTTGAAGATCCTTGAAGGAGCCTTGACATAAATGTATATAACTCCAAAGTGGTTCTCTTAGGGTGTATCTTTTGAGCATGGCTCTCATGGGATGAGATAAAATGTGTTTGTTTCCACATGACCACTTTTATTTGTACACAAATGGATCCCACAATATTTCCAATATAAATATTACAAGCCTACATATGTCCAAGATAAAGATTGCAAGATGGAGATTATTGAAAGTATCAATTTTTGGTCAATTTGGATACCCTATATTTGAGGGAATTTTTACCCTACATAACTAACTCAAATAGAATTTCAATTTACATGGTTGGAAATATTATTCTGATACCTTTCCAACAGTATATGGAATTCCCTCTAACTCCCTAGGAATGAGGAGATATGAGTTTTTTCGTTCGATAACCCAACCAAAAAATTGAGGTCGACTCAACTAATATTTGGGGACAAAATTACTATAAATACATGATAAAATTTCACATTTTTAGTGAAACTAAAGAAGAGATCAAGTTTAAGGTGCACTCAAGGTGTTTGGGTGTATTTTTTGTGTGTAAGGGAAGTCTAAAGGATTCTCTTAAGGTCTTTATTATTCTCAAGGTATGTTATGAAGTTGTGATGTTTTCATGAGGTTGTGATGTTGGTGTATTATTCGTTGCGAAGTTGTGATGTTTTCGTGAGGTTGTGATGCTACCATATGCTCTGCTCTGAATTTGTGATGTTGTCGTGATGTTGTAGTGAGTGGATGTTTCCATTAGTGGACGTTGTTTTGAATGGATATCACCGTCAATGGATGTTGTTGTCAGTGATTACATTCTGGGAATAATGTTATGAGGCTTGTTAGGGTGTAAAGGATTGTCTATGGAATTAAGCTTGCAAGTGAAGTCATAAGTAATATTTGTATGAAGATATTGAATTTGTGATATCTTATTGAGTTTGTGCTCATTTGAGAATATTGATGTCTTCATTCAACGGGTTGGTGCCTTTGTTTTAGGGAGTGGGTGTTTCCTTCCAGTTGGAGCTGGTAAAGTTGAGGGGGTGGTACTTACTTCTAGTCAGTGTTGGTAAATCAGGGACTTGGAGTTTCCTTCAGGTTGGTTCCTGTAAATCAGGGGGTTGGTGCCTCCTTCTAGTTGGTGTTGGAGAATCTTGGAAGTTGGCACTTCTTATGAATGTAATAGTAACATGATATAAGAAAATAATTATGTGGTTTTCTCCCATTTGGGTTTCCACATAAAAAATCATTGTGTTATGTGTATGGTATTTTGTGATGATGAATGACATTGTTAATGTTTAATGTTTACATGATGCACTTAAAGTTAAAAATGGTAAAAAATTCTCAATATTGATTCACCCCCCTCTCAATATTGGTGAATATTCTAACACTGTCAATATGGAAGATCATAAAATAAATATTTCCTTTTCATCCTGATGGGAATTTTCTCAATATAGGTGTCAAAAAATTCATGATCATTGAACATAGGTTCCCCGTTTGAATCAAATAATTCTTCCATTTCCTTCTCCTTCTCTGTGTCATATGCCCTATTCCAATCTGTCGGTGTTATTATTTTAGGTTTCTAGGTTCTCTCTAGTTTACCATTGAAAATTGTTGCATCTCTTCTATAAGGGTGGTTTTCTAGGATGAATACCCTCAAATAGTCATACATTGGCTTTCGTAAGTCATTGGACCACATAGCCTTTCTAGAAGGTCCACAACATTTACATCCATGATACCCTTCTGTTACAAGACCTACGATGTTAATGTCAAAAATATAGTTGCACCAAATGAAGCATGCCAAATAAAATTACAGATATAACAAATCGATGAACATTCATACTTAAGAAAACTCCTAGTCCTAGATAATCATGAGTGGTGTACGCACATATGCCATACAACGTAAAAGACCTCTCCATTAGGATGGGTCTTGATACATCATATACATGTATCCCTTCCCATAATTGATTAAATTCATCTATCATTGGCTAGAGGTAGACATCCATTCTCTTCACTTGTATTCTACCTGGGACTGTAAGAGCCAACACAAGATGTCCATTCTTCACAGACAACCATGGGGGGATATTGTTATTGATCACTACCACTATCCAAAAATAATAGTTGGTATTTTGGAGGCAATACAAATTAACTCCATCCATAGCTATGCTCAATCGAAGGCTCTGTACTTCATCCTTGAATTTATCAAGTCATGCATCCTCTATATGCTTCATGCATATTGAATCTGTTGGGATTCGCACAACTCATGGCTCACTTTTATGTGAGTCATGACACCCATGCAACATGGATAATTATTTTCAACGAAAGAGTCTTCGAATCCTTGGAATTATAGGCATGTGCCTCAATATCTAATGAGGAGGACCATGTGCCTTACCCTTGTTTTCTTATTTATGGTACTAGTCATGCTCACATTCTAGACATATTTCTTTTTCCACATATTTGTTTCTGTATATAATACAATCATTCGGACATGCATGGTATGACATGTACTCAATACCCAACATTTTCATCATTTTATTTTCCTCTGCACAACTATCAAGCAAGCGATTATCACTCAAAAGTACCTTATCTTTGAATATCCTGCAATTTGTGGAAAATAGAAATTTACACCGTCATTGAGCATGAATAAAATCAACCCTTTTCTTCCTTCATTATATGGAAATATTCCTTAAAAATTTAGGGGAGTTAATGGTTAGTTACCTCAAAAGCGTCGTGAAACATGTGTCTAACATACCATACATTTCTTTAAAGTTGTAAAGTAGCATTGTTTTCCCTAGTTGGATAGACCTTGCAGACTCCTGTACTGAACCAAATAGAGGGGTGGTGAAAGAATATTTTAGGTTTTCATAGAAGGTATCTACGACATCAGTTTCATCCCTTAGTTCATTTTTTTGGAATTCATGTAACAACATTCCCTCCATGGTCAAGGTATCCCACAAGAAACCATCCATAACAACCTCTATATCATTGCCTTCATCCCCAAAATGTGAAGAACTAGTGTTACTATCGAGGTTTTGGAATGGTGACTCGGGACGTAGTGGGAATTGAATAGGTGGTTGTTTCAACCATTATCGGAATGCTTCCTCTTCGATCTCTTTTCATTTAGCAGCAAGATCATAGCTTGACATTGTAGTGGGGTGCAATGATAGATGGTAGATAGGTCACTCGTCATCAGAATCCTGATTGTAAAAATATTGAACATTACATTGATAATATTAGTACAAAATGATTTTAATATGTTCAAACATTATACAAAACATTTATTAGAAGCATGGACATTTTCTTCCCTGTAATAAACATGAAACCAACCCATTTATAAAATAAATGTCAAATTAAAAAATGCATTTACATTAGTTCCATTGAAAATATGAAAACGCAATTACTCAAACATGTTTCTCTTACGCCCTATGGGGTTGTCTACATAAAATATATCACATTCACAGTGTAATATTTTTTACCCAAGATGGTTTCTAGAGGATGCCATGTTAGGATTTGTAGGGTAAAGAAGTTGTCCATTTTCATCAAACATCTGCTTGCGATATCTTTCTCCTGATAAGAGCTTGTGGAATTTTAGGACCAAGGAAATATTTTTAGCATCTCAACTCGATCCTAAATCTTGATCCTACAAAATTCAATGAACAATTATTAAATTGCACCTACATACATAAAATAAATTCAATGAGAGAAACGAATTATCAAAAAAATCTAGATGTACTGCAATCGGCGTGAGAGAACTTGAAGGAGTATTAGAAAAATAGGATCATAGAGAAACAAAATAAAACAAATGCAAAAATAAAAAACAAAATATACAAAATACAATAGAGACACAGATATATGTGGTTCACTCAATGTGGGATATTTCCACCATAATAATTTCTAGTTCCTTCCTTTTTATTATCCAGCAAAATGAAGGGATACAACCTACAACACACCCACTGTAACTTCCCCTTCTTTCTCTCACGGTCTCCTCTGTCAGAATACAATATTTGTGACAATACCCATCGCAATACAATTCCCACATAAAATAGGGTTGTCTTCTAGGGAAAAAAACCATGACATAAATTATACCATCAGATCTGCGACCTTATAATGAACGGTCCAAATTGAATACGAAATTAAATTATTTTACAAGGCAATTTTCCCCAAAATTTCACTTCAGGGGCACTATTATGAATCCCCCACCAGGGGGGGTACACAAATTGTCTCTCCCCCCTAGACCCCCATGGTGACAATTGTCGGGGGGAAATCCCCCCCACAACCCTCCATTAGGGAATGGAGTCCAAGCATGACTAAAACAAACCTATGAATCAAGAATATAATCAAGATCCATAACCAACAATCTCCCACTTGGAGACTGATCACAACAACTCCACTATTGTTGTACTTGTTGGATAATGATCCACCTTGGACCTCGTAAATTTCTCATATTCACCTTAATGCTTGAAGACCAACTGAAACCAAACATGAACTTAGCTTCTCCCTAGTTACTCCCTTTGTTAACATGTTTGCATGATTTTGGCTAGTATGTATCTTTTCCAACTTCAATTGTCCATCTTCCAAGATGGATCGTATGAAATGGTACCTCCATTTTATATTCTTAGTATTAGAATGGAAGGATGATTTCTTTTCAAGATGAATGTAACTCTCATTGTCTCAATACAACCTGCTATTCTCCTGCTTCTTTCCCAATTCCTCCATAAACCTCTGTAACCAAATCATCTCTTTATTATCCTCTCTAGAAACAACATACTCTGCTTCTGTTGTTGAAAGTGAAACAACCTTTTGTAGTTTTGAAATCCAATTTATTGTTGTTGCACGTATGGTAAAAACATACCTTGTGGTGCTCCTCTTGCTATCTTTATCACCTTCCATATTTGAATCAGCATGTCCCTGTAGAAAAGTTTCTGAACCTCCAAAATATAATGCATGAATAGTAGTACCTCTCAAATACCTAAGAATCCACTTTACTTCCTCCCAATCTTATTTACCTAGATTTTTCATATACTTTCTCACAACTCCCACTGCATGTACAATATCTGGTCTTGTGCAAACCATCACATACATTAATATGCCAACTTCTGATGAATAAGGGACCCTGGACATGTATTTTATCTCCTCGTGTGTCTTGGGACACATTTCCTTGGTTAATTTGAAATGGCTAGCCAAAGGTGTACTGGCTAGTTTTTTATTATGCATTCTAAACCTCTCCAACACCTTCTCTATGTACTCACCCTGAGACAATGTCAATTTGTGATTTTTCATGTCTCTTGTTATTCTCATACCAAGGATTTTCTTTGCAACACCTAAATCCTTCATCGCAAATGAATTAGCTAATTTTTGTTTGAGCACATTTATATCCTACATATTAGACCCTGCAACAAGCATGTCATCTACATACAATAGAAAGATAATATAGCTTTCATTTTCTATCCTTTTAAAATAAACACAGTGATCATAATGACCTTGTTTTGTCATAAATTTGTAAAACTTCAAATACCATTTCCTTGGAGCTTGCTTTAAGCCATCCAAACTCTTCTTCAACCTACATACCAAATTATCCTTTCCTTTCACTTCATACCCTTATGGTTGTTGCATATAAATCTTTTCCTCCAAATCTCCATGGAGAAAAGTATTTTTGACATCTAATTGTTCAATATGAAAAACTTCTACTACCACAAGACTTAAAATAGTCCTAATTGAAGTCATCTTAACAAAACGAGAAAATATTTCATCAAAATCTATACCTTTCTTTTGTGCGAACCCCTTTACAACAAGTTTAGCCTCATACCGTTTTTTTCCTCCATCTTCTTCCTTCAACCTATAAACCCATTTATTTTTTAATGCTCTTTTTCCTACAGGAAACTAAACCAATCCCAAGTCTGGCTATTTACCAAGGATTCGATTTCCTCTTTCATGTCTTTCTCCCACTTCTTTTTATTTTCTACCTGCATTGCCTCTTCATAACTTTCTGGTTCACTGGAATTGGTTAACAGTAAATAATACAATGAAGGAGAGTATTGTTCATATGGTCTACTTAGCCTGGTAGATCTTTTAACAACACTTGCAGGAGTTCGAGGTACCTTCTTCTCTTGTTGTTGTATGTTTTGATTTTTTGGTACCTTTGGAATTTATTTTTTAGTGATCTCATCAAGCATTGTGTATTCTGGTTTTTCTTTTTCATGTTTCTTTCCCGGCAAATTATCTTTGTACATGACCTTCTCATTGAATATGACATATCTACTCCTAATGATTTTTCAATTTTCATAATTCCATAAGGGATAACGAAAATATTTAACACAGTATCTAATAAAGGTACACTTCTTGTATTTTTCCTCAAGATTTATTCTATTTTCTTTATCAATATAGACAAATTCTTCACAATTAAAAGTCTTCAAAAAATAGTAGTTTACCTTTTTTCTTGTCCATCCCTCCTCTAGAATTACACCATCCAAAGAGCCTGAAGGTCCTCTATTTATTAAGTAAAAAACAATATCTACATCATCTTCCTAGAATTGTAAGGGAAACCCAACATGCAATCTCATACTCCTTGCATGCTCCATGATTGTCATGTTCATCCTTTCTAAAACACCATTTTCTTGTGGTGTTCTTGGAAATATTTTCTCTCTACAAATCCCATGGTATGAACAGTAATCATCAAACTCCTTGTTGTAATATTCACCTCCATTTTCTAATTCGAGACACTTCAACCTTTTTCCTGTCGCATTGTAAACCAAAGATTTCCATTTCTTAAAAGTATCAAAAACATCATATTTTTGTCGAATGCAATAAACCCAAGTTTTTATAGTTGCATCATCAATAAAAGTAACATAATAACGAGATCCACCAAGAGATGATACTTGAGTTGGTAATCATACATCTGTATTCACAAGATCTAACCTTTCATTCTTCTTTTCTTTCTCGACTCTGAGAAATATGACTCTCTTTTGTTTTCAATAAACACAATGCTCACAAAAATCCAAATCAATTTGTGTAAGATATGGAAACAAATTTGTTTTTTGAAGTATCTTCATTCCCTTCTCACTCATGTGTCCAATCCTATGATTCCACAGTTTTGTATCCACTCCTGTAGAAGCTAAAGAGATAGAAGAGTTAGTATTACCAGTACATAAATACAATGTACCTACCTTCTCTCCTTTTGCTATCACCAGTGATCCTTTGGTAACCTTCCACTCCTTATCTATAAATAGATATGCATCCTTCACTTTCCAACTGCTCTATTCAAATTGTATTTTTCCTTAGATTTGGAACATGTCTTACCTCTTTCAACAACTATTGGATTCCATTCTTTTGATTTATTTTTACCTCACCCATTCCAACAATTTTTCATGGTGCATCATCACCCAAATGAACCTGTCCAAAATCACCTTGAACATAATCTAGAAAATGTTTCCTATGGGGTGTGGCATGAAATGAAGCCCCTTAATCTACTATGCAAGACTCATAAATATTATCTACAGAAAGAATCAAATCATCTTGTAACACATCACCTGTTACGTTTGCTTCCTAATTTTTCTCATGTTGTTCATCTCTTTGTTTCTTTAGAGCTTTACAGTATTTCTTTAGATGTCCTTCTTCCAACAATTCCATCACTATATCTTTCCTAGTCTGGATTTTGATCTGAACTTCCTAGAATTTCCATAGTTCTATGAGCCCTTTCCTCTATCCTTTTGTCTTCCCCTGTTCTCCACAGTCAAAGAATTACATGAAGTCTCACATGTGCTTTTACGTCATGTTTCCTCGCTAAGGATAACACCAACAACATCATCAAAATTTAGAGTGTTTGAACCAGAGATGGAGTTACTTATAACCATGACCAAGCCATTCCATCTTTCTAGCAATGAGCACAGGATTAGAGGATCCCCGAGCTCATCATCAAAGTCCACTTTTACAGAACCTAGCTGATTAGTAACTGTATTAAATTAATTTAAATTATATGCAACAAACACACCTTCTGACATATTCATATTAAATAATCTCTTCATTATAAATACCTTATTGGACACTGATGGTTTTTCATACAGTTTATCCAATGCGTCCATCAATTCCTTTGTTTTCCTTTTTTTTGAAATATTGAAATTTGTCGACGTTGTGAGGCTCAATCGTATCATTCCTAGTGTCTTCCTGTCAAGAACCTCCCATTATTCGTCCTTCATGGTCATCATCTTATTTTCTATTATGCCCAATGGTAAGAATAGATCCTTCTGATATAAATAATATTCCATCTGCATCTTCCATGACTGGTAGTTTTGGCCATTAAATTTCTCGACCCTAAACTTTCCATCTTCCGCCATATCTCCCACTCAAACTAGGAACCCTATTTTCCTGCAAGTTACCTTACGCTCTCATACCAGTTGTTAGAAAAAATTGATCGCATAGAAATAAAACAAAACAAATGAAGAAATAAAACACATAATATACATAATATAATAGAGACATAGATATACGTGGTTCACCCAGTGTGGTCTACGTCCATCGGAGAAATTTCCAGGTCCTTCCTTTTTATTATCCAGCAAAATGAAGTGATACAACCTACAACACACTCATTGTAACTTCCTCTTATTTCTCTCACAGTCTCCTCTCTCATAATACAATATTCGTGATAATACATAGCCGCAATACAATAACCTCATAAAAGAGGGTTGTATTCTAGGGAAAAAAAACCCTATCATAACTTCTACCATCAGATATATGACCTTATAATGAATGGTCCAGATTGACTATGAAATTACAATATTTTACAAGGAAATTTTCCCAAATTTTCACTTCAAGGGTGTTGCCCCGGAATCCCCCATCAAGGGGGGGGATACACAAATCGTCTCCCCCCTTAGACCCCCTTGATGACATTTGTGGGGGGCAAATCCCCCCCCCACCCCCCCCGTTAGGGAATGGGGTCCAAGCACGGCTAAAAAAAAACTTTAAATTAGGAAGATAATCAGGCTCCACAAACAACAAGGACTTCTAAAGATACAAAATGAGGCAATGATGGAATCTGAAGAATTGGCCATTTGAATATTTTAATTATTTTTTTCCTGCATTTGAGCCAAAAACTGTCATCTTGGGTAGCATAGAACAATCTAACTTCAAAAATAACTTCGAATAACTTTTATAACTTGACAACACACTTAAAAAATAATTGTTTTTTTCTAAAATATCATTGTTTTTTCCTCCTAGCTGTACAAAAAATATCAATCTAGATTTACAAAATATGAAAAAGTTACTCGATCTCTAAAAAATATCCTCCTCGAACATAGAAAATGTG
>JZKD02S0119370.1:0-16227 GCA_000966675.3 Picea glauca | reverse complement strand
GTATATTACATTTCATCCATGTACTATAAATTTGTATCATCAAAATAAATATTGTAATGAAATAAGAATGGATTAAAGCCTTTCCGCCAAGTTCTTGTTCCTTTCTTGTGTTCTATTTCTTAACATGGTATCATAACTTATTTAGTATTAAGGGGTTTGATAAATTCATGGTAGTTATCCATGAAAGGTGTAGCCAGTAATGTTGACATGAGCATGCAACAACAAAGGAGAAACCAGACAAGCTACATCAATTATTCTTTGGTAAACAAACAAATTTCAAGGAGGTATTTCTTTTGATATTTAAAATCAATTAAATATATTTTGTTTTAATAGATCTAAGATATTTGTTGGAATGAAAGTCTTTTCCATCTAATTTTCCCAATTGATCATGATTAGAGTAGATTGATTGAATCTTGTCATCATTGTAATTTTTATGTTCAATTTTTTTATTTTATGCCAATGAGAAAATCATTTTAGATCATAGTACAAACTAGATTTGAACTACCTTCAACAATCAACCTTTCCATCATAAACTCCAAGTATTTAATGATCTATCACAAATGATGTCAATGATGACAGTGTCAAGTGGTATGCGCCATTGATATACACATGTATGTACTCTTGATCCCTCTCATCCACTATCCTATTACAGATCTATGGGCATACATATTATTTCAGAAAAAAGCTTCTCTTCAAGAGTTCACTGCTTTTTAGTGGTTGTGTAGGACAACATTTTGTTCTGCGATCAGAGTTGCAGGAATAAAAAATATATGCTTTCATCACATTTTTTTTTGTCTTTGTGTTGTTAGATATTTACTTATTGCATTGGGTTTCCAAGCCTTTGTTTCCATTATATATGGTCCTTCTTTTGAGGTATAGTCCAATTTTGCAAGGATGGGCCTTATGACTGCAAGATCCATACTGGTTACTCCTTTTTTTGTTGATCTGCTTGACTCCTTATTGTTGATATGGAGATTGTAGTTTGTTTACTTCATAGTGGAGACGTTGGAAGAATCCGTGTGTTGGGGATTTCTGATATACAAAAAGGGCATCATTGAAACCAGCCTTGGTGTTTACCTTCCTTCATAACTAAGAGTTTCAAGGATTGGGATTTGGCTTGTAAGCAAGGTTTGTAAATTTGTAGCAGAGGTTTGTAAGCTCAGATCGATGTTCCTGTGTTTATTGATTGTTGGAATATTTTTGGTGCGTGTCTCTTGAATCATCTTGGAAAAATCCCAGGTATCTGAGCCCCTCCTCCTTGTCATTTTCGAAATTTGACTGAGACGACATGGTTGGAATATGAAACAGATGAATTCGATTGTAATCTTCCTTGTGGTTTTTAAGGCAAGTAATCAAGATCTCTGCCGCTAGAATGTAATGCTCTCCTACGCTCTTGTTATTATCGACATTTTTCTCTACACTTTTCTTTGTTTGAGGGATTTTCAACCCATTTAGTCATTCAATCATACAAGTAAAAAAAATAAAAAATCAATTGACTAGATGTCAGGATGAAGCTGCAAATGATTATAAAGTGCAAATAATTGAACACAAAACAAATCAATACAGTATGGGATGATCACATGGATACTCAAAAGCATGATATGCCATGCATAAGATGTTAAACTCAGAACTGAGTGTTATCATATGATCCATATGGTGATCGAGGTGGTAAAAGAAAGATCAAAACACATGATTTTGGAACACCGAAGTACCTATGAAAAATTGGAAAGGAGGTAAGCCATTTATTTCCATTGATGTTTTTTTCCAAATACATGAGTGAAAAGTGAGGGTTCATGGCAAGTGTCTAGATTATAGAGATATTAACAAGATGACCATTCAAATTAAGTTTCCTATTCCTGTCATTGATGAATTACTAGATAAATTGCTGTGAGATTTGTTTTTTACCAAGTTCGATCTTTGTTCTGGATATCATCAAATCAAGACGAGGTAAGAAGATGTCCCCAAAACAACATTTAAAACACATGAAGTTCATTATGAGTTTTTGGTGATTCCATTTGGACTTACTAATGCACCTTCCACATTTCAAAGCTTGATTAATTGTATTTTCAAACCCTTCCTTAGAATATTTGTGTTAGTATTTTTTGATGATATACTAATCTACAACAAATCTTGGGAAGAGCATGTACAACATGTTGACATGGTCTTAAAAATATTGGAGGAGAAACAACTATATGAAAATCCTTCCAAGTGCACCTTTGGTGTTCAGAAAGTGGAATATTTTGGTCATATTGTATCTCATGAAGGCATTAAAGTTGACCCCAATAAAATTAAATCTACGATGGAATGGCCAATTCCTAAACCTTGAAGAATATTAAAGGATTCTTAGGATTGACTAGATATTACTGCAAGTTTGTCAAGATTTATGATCAAATAAAAACACTTCTAACAACATTATTGAAAAATGATGCATTTTCTTGGACTCAAGAAGTAACTAAAGCTTTTGAAAAACTTAAGGAGGCTATGTCTACAACTCGTGTCTTGGACACACCTGCCTTCACAAAACTCTTTTTTGTGGAGTGTGATACCTTGGGGCATGGCATTGGTGAAATTTTAATGCAATAAGGAAGGCCCCTTTCCTTTGGAAGTAGGCAACTTAAAAGAAAGAATTTACTCAAACTTATTTATGAAAATGAAATGTTGGCCATACTACATACAATTAAGAAATGATGCTCTTACCTAATAGGAAGACAATTCAAGGTAAAACCAGATTATGATAGTATGAAATACTTCTTGGAACAACAATTATCTTTAGAAGAGCAACAAAAATAGACTATAAAGATGCTTGGTTATTACTTTGTAATTATCTACAAAAAAAGAAAAGGAAATGTGGTGGCAAATGCATTTTCAAGGAAATGAGAAGACACATAGGGGTTACTTTGTGCTATTTCCATCCCACAATCTGATTGGGTGGAATAAGTAAGGATATAATGGAAGTAATATCAAAATGTATGCAAGATCATTCAACAACTACAAGAGGACCTGAGTGCATTAGAAAAATTTGTGTGGAATAATGATTCACTATGGTATCAAGATTACCTATATTTATGTAATAATTCTCAAATCAAATAGAAGGTCCTTTTGGAATTGCACACTTCTCCTATAGGATGACATTCAAGGTTTCTGAAAACTTACCTCATGATCAGGAAGGATTTTTCTGGGAAGGTCTTAAAATTGATGTTCAAAAGTTTGTGGTTGAATGTTTGGTTTGTCAACAGAATAAGGGAGAGACAATCAAGAACTTGGGTCTTCTACTACCATTAGCTATACCAAGTCAACATTGGGAATAGGTCTTAATTCATTTTATTACAAGTCTATCAAAGTCCAAAGGAAAGAATGATATCATGGTAGTGGTGGATCTACTCACAAAGCATGCCCATTTTTTCTTTATTTCTCATCGTTTTAAAACAAGTACAATAGCTACAACTTTCATGGAAATAGTTCAGAAGTTACACGAAATCCCCAAGATTATTGTAAGTGACAGAGATCTATTTTTCACTAGTAATTTTTGAACTAAATTGTTTTACTCTATGGGTACTCAATTGGTTCACAACTACTCTTACCATCCTCAATCTGATGGGAAAATTGAGATTGTGAATAAATGTCTAGAAGGGTGTCTTTGTTGCTTTGCATTTGATAAACACACATGATGGGTTGAGTGATTTCCCTTGGCAAAATGGTGATACAACATGTCCTTCTATACTTCATCAAGAATGTTCCCATTTATAACCATACAAATAGATATCGTTCAAGCAACAAAAGGACAACAAAATATCACCCAAGTACTATGGTCCCTATAAGGTGTTTTAAAGGATTGGAAGTATGGCTTACAAAATGGAGTTGCCTCCATATTCACATGTACATCTAGTCTTCCATGTTTCTTGCTTAAAGAAGGTAATTAGAAACAAGATCCTAGTTCAGAGTATTTTACCAGAGATTAATGGAGAATGGAAAACCATACTAGAACTAGAAAAAATCCTTGAAACATGGATCAAAGAACTACAAAATCAGGAAATTAATGAGTACCTCATAAAGTGGAAGAACCTACGAGTAGAAGAGGCAACATGGAAAGATAAGTTCTTCATGCAGAAACATCCATAACTAATCAAGTGTTGATGAAAACACTTGTTTGAAGGGGAGGGGCATGTTAAGCCCTGGATATTAAGTTATCATATTTCTATTGTTATATTAGTGTTGTCCTTATTGGTCGACTAAGCCCTTTAATGGTCAAACAGACCCTTTAATTGCAGTTGTACCCTTTGTCTTCTATATATGCCAAGGAGACCTAGTTTTAGAGATAATATCATCTTGTGCATTAGTTATATTGTAAAAGTTTCTCTCTTGAAGAGGCTTCTCATTCATTATTCTATCTCATTCTCAAGGCACATAGTTACTTCTCTTTCTATTTTTATGTTATTTGGGTGTTTGATGCATAACAATTTAACATAAAGAAAACAACACTAGATATTTCGAAGATTGAAACATCACAAGTCCCCCCACTAATATTAGAAACACAAACTAAAACCACTATTTATGCCACATGGGAGGGAAGTTATAGTGAGTTTGTTGTTGATGCTTTCCATGTCTAACCCGATAATTTTCATGACAATAAAATCTAACTAATTTCAAGAAATCCACATCAATTTTTGGTTTTGTTGTCAAGTAATTACATGAGAAAGTGTTCTCTTAAACCTTGATTCCAATAAATCCAACTAAATTTGGAGCAAGGGGAATGATTCTATGAAAAATGTTTCCCTTAAAACCTACTTTCAAGAATTCCAAGGTAAATTCGTGCCCATAAAACCACATTCCAAAAATTTGTTGGAAACATCATACCATAAAAACTTGGTTCTAATAATTCCAAGGTGATATCATGCACACAAAATCATGTTTTGAATAATTCCTAGGAAAAATTGTTCCCATCGAACCCTGAATCCAAGAATTCAAGGAAAATTTGTGGTTAAGTGTAAAGTAGGTGATATCATGCATATAAAATCATGTTTTGAATAATTCCCATGAAAAATTGTTCCCATCGAAACCCTGAATCCAAGAATTAAAGGAAAATTTGTGGTTAAGTGTAAAGTTTTGAGGGTGAAATCAAGTTATCATGGACATATTATATATTTTTGAGTGGTCTGAGTTAATTTATAAAACATATTTTACATTTTTTTAGGTGAAACATTATAAAATCCTTGAATAAGAAAACAATCTCCTTTTCAAAATTGGAAACCTCATTATTTCACCCTTAGGCTAAATGTCACCCCTAAAATTTTCCTTAACCAAAAATATATAAAATGTTTGAGATAATTATGAAAGATTATTTATGGTTTTTGAGACATGATGCAAATCGACATTATCTTTAAATGAATAATTGGATGAAGATGTATATGACTCAAATTCATGTTTATTATCAATGCGTACACTATATGCCCACCTTCATGCATGCCTAACATTTTAGATATTATAATCCTTCCATATATATGGAAAGGATCACTAGATTGCCATTTGTCAAATATTTATTTTTCCAACAACCTTTTGATAATCCCCATAGTCCTAACGTGAAGAGTTAAAGTGAGATTTATGATATAATAAATATGAAAGTGTACTTCAATGCTTTATGATTATTAATTTGTCTTTGTTTATGCTATTTGGTTATTAGGTATGACATTAGTATGACTCCTATAAAAAGAAAGATATTGCATATTAATTAAAAATAATGTATTACAATGTGATTTTATTAAGTTGAGAATGAATGTTATTATATCTCTTCGAGATGAAATGAAATAAGTGGGTTTGAAGATACAAGATTTTAGTGCAACATATGTGGTGAAAATGTTAAATTAGGCTCAATCACTATTGAAAGCGTTAATTGGAAATGATCACTTTAGACAACTCACAAAGATAGAAGATCCAATGGAAGTGCATGATGATGTCCATGAAAAAAGTCAAGCTTCTAACATTGAAAATGATGAATTTGACATATCAATTATTATTGATTGGTTTTAATATGTCTTTGAAGAAAAGTTTCATTGATGAGTTATATTTGCACTGTTTTGGACATTGAGATTTTACATTAATAATAAATATCTATATATTGCTATTTCATGATGAATCTTTGGGTGAATCCATGAATATGGTTAAGGATTTTTAGTGAAATGTGGAGATGAAAATTTGACATTTTACACATTTTTAAAAATAAATCCCTTGAAAAACAATTTGATGGGTAGTAAAAAAACAATTTGTAGGAAATTGTGTTTTATTTCTAATGATATTTTTTTTTCAAAAAATATTAATGTAATATAACGTGTCAATTTTGCATTTAATTAAATTCTCGTCCTTGTAAATTTCCTAAATTGTTAACATGTGACTTTTGTTCCCATCAACGAATTCAATGTTCATTGTGTAATATATGTGTGTGTGTGTGTGTACACACACACACACACACATAAGAGATAACGATCTACAAAAAAACATAACAGATCCCAATTTATTTGAGAGAAATTATATTTTTTGAATTCAACCAATTAGTGTTTGAATCACATTTTTAATATCTTTGTGTTCTCGTCGACTTTTTTTCTACTATTTACATAAATTGAAAAACTAAAAATACCATTTTGAAGAGAGAACATCCATAGGGATACCACATAATTTTTATATATTTTTTGGTTGTATATATTTTATGCTAACAATTTTTCTTTGAGCATTTTTGGAATTGTGGAAATTTTTTTAAGTTCAGGTTTTAAAAGAAAATAAATTTAAAATATAAACTGAAATCAAAAGTGTGAGAATGATATGCCATTGGATAGAGGATTCATTGACAAATCCACTGGCATTAACTTCACCACCTAAGATGAAAGAGATGAAGGAGTTTAACCCCTTGGAAGTTGTAGTTGCATAAAATCCTGCAACAAGGGGGTTGGATTTCAAGATTTGAAACCCTCAATCAAGCAATTTAGCTCGATTAAGGTTTATTATAAATCTCAATGTGCGTAATAAGTTTTTTCAAAATATCTTGATCGAGGGTTAGTTTTAAACCATTAAATGAGGTCTTTGCAGGTAAAGAAAAATAATTCCATCAAGGTTCCTATGTGTTGTTTTTTCAAACATAAATAAGGACCTCACAACTCATTTTATTAAAAAGATGGACCTCAATCAAGCTCTATAGCACCATCAAAGTCCTAACTCTGAATCAAGCTCTTTAGTTTGATTGAGAATTTTCTTAGCTTGTACAATCACTTGATTAAGAGTTTGTTCTATTCGTTAAGAAATCTCTATCAAGAAATTATTTAAACGTTTGATCAAGTTATGAATACCTTAATCAAGCACTTTAAATTAGCTCGATTGAAGATTAGAAAATCTACTATTTCACCCTCTCAATTGCCAAAAATTGTTATCCAACTTCATGGATTCATCACTTTATAATATACTCTTTACCATATTATTTAGTTTACTTATTAGATTTCATTTTTATTTCATTTTTATGTGAATCATTACCATAAAGAAAATAATAGTAAATAAATTGTCACTTTTATGTATGAAATTGATAAAAATAAAATACGTGTGTTTCCCCAATTTTGACCATAAAAGTTTTTACTTGTAAAATGTATATGGTTTTCATTATAATTATCACTTAAATGTTATATGTTATTTCATTATATATATTAGATACACAAATTTGAATTAAATCTAAAAATGTGTTAATGTGTTAAAAAGTGATATTTTCATCTAAAATATATGGCATCATAAATAAATTAAATATTTAATTATATAAACATTACAACTTTGAAAAATAAATGATATATAAATTATAAATAAAATTAATTAAAAATAAAAAAAGTTAAATTTAGGTTTTAAAGTAAACAACATTGAAAAAAGTTAGAAAAACACACTAAAAAAAGAAAGGTTGATACTTTATAACTAAAGATTCAAAATGTAAGAAAACTACCTAAAAAGAGAACTATTGATAACACCACTTTTTGAAATGGGGTAAATACAATTGCTAAATGTGACATGTAAAAAATGGGAACTTTAGAGGGTTCTTTTCAATTTGGTAATTATGTTCACATAGAACTGCCAAATCAAAAACCGTATGACTATATTGATCCTTGACAATTATAGTCAAAAGAACTTGATTTCACAACCCCTTATCTATTCCTTACATCTTCCCACTACCCTCCACCCCTAACTATATCACCTTGGCTAGGTTAAAAAAATGGTAGTCACCTCCTCATAAATAAACATTGCACCCTTATCTTTGCAATTAAACCTTTCATAAATACCATTAAGTGTGATGTCACCCCCTATGAATCCATAAATGTGTGCTATTATTAATTTGATTTCACTGCTTAGTGTGTTGGACATCACAATACTTACACCCTACAATGATAAAAAACAATATTAATTCACCTTTGCAACTCTTTCACCCAGTCCATCTCATCTCCTTTTTAGAACAATTTTGTTAAATATGTTACACTATGAAAGATTCCACCCCTTTGTGTGTATTTCTTTGTCAAAGAAGATAATCTCTCCCATCCCATACCTCCTAGTATGAAATGCCTTATAGAATCTTATGTAGATGGAAGAACCCCATGTTTTACTTGATGCCCATTCCATTGATCTCATACCAAGAGATTCTTTGCCTAATGCACCAACCTATCACATATATCCCTTTGAGAGTAGAAAAATTGAAACGTAAAGTAACAAACAACTATAATGTTGCATTCAACCTAGCACATCCTTGTGTGGTTTACTAGCTGAAAACATCCTTAAGAAAGAACCCATCTAATGGATTCTGGTCACAAATTAATTCGGCCTCAATAAATTTACCATATCAAACTATTATTCCTAGCCTTGCACTGAAGACTTGCTAGATCATCTCCATGGAGGTCATTATATTACCAAAATATAGGTAACTTGTGGCTACCATTAGTTTAGGATGCAACCTATGGACACTTGGAAAGCAAACTTCAAGATCAAATTTGGGCTTTACGAGTCACTAGTCATGCCTTTTGGACTCTCCAATTTTCCAACCACTTTTATGCACCTTATCAATGACATTTTTCATCCCAATATGGGACTTTTCATTGTGATCTATCTTGATCATGTTCTGATTTTTAGCCACACTTGGGAATATCATATGTAGCAAGTTAACACAAAATTAGAACTATTAAAAAAGCATAATCTTCACGTCTAGAAGAAGAAGTATTAATTTGAACAGACTCTAGTCCAATATTTGGGATTTTCATTGATGTAACATGTATTTTTGCTGAACTACAGAAGGTATAATCACTGTTACAATGGTTGATTCCCACTTCTTCTATATATGTCAATTTTTTTTATCAGAGATATGAACTTCTATCAAAAGTTCATCAAACATTTCTTAACCATTGCTTAGCCATTGCATCATCTGTGACATCTCAAGGTTTCCCGATGGTCCTCCAATGCAATTCATACTTTTTAGTAGCTAAATAAAGCTTTATGTTTATAATCGGCTCTCTTCCTTAATAATGTAATTTATCCTTTTGAGATAAAATCAAATGCTTCCGATTATGTGATAGGAGTTGTATTGAAATAAAGAGGACATCATATTGCTTATGATTCCGAAGGTCTCCTAGAAACAAAGTTGAATTACAACACCTACAAAAAATAAATCTATGCATTGGTTTAGGCACTTAATAAATGGTGTCATCATCCACTTAGTAAGCAGACAAAATATGCACATAGATCACCATCTTGTGATATTTCTAAATTCTCAATCCAAAATCCAATATGACCTTCATTTAAAGTGGGCTAGTTTCATTCAACAATTTCATTGAATAAAAAAAAAAAGTCATTCTCAATCCAAAATCCAATATGACCTTCATTTAAAGTGGGCTAGTTACATTCAATAATTCATCTAGTCATTAAATAAATAAAATAAATCACCAACCAAATCATAGATCTTCTCAACCACCCACCTATATGCATGGTTTAGATGTTCAATTTATGGCCTATGAGGAGTTGAAGCATATGCACCCCACATAAATTTCATTAGTATATTTGTGTAGACTCTAGAACATCCCACTAATGTGAATCATAAACCATTCTTAGATTATTCTCTCACTAATGTGAATCATACACTATTTTTATTCTTAGATTATTCTCTCAGATAGATCAACTTTTCATTGCTACAAGGGAGACATGTTTCATTATTATTTGTGAGGCCTACTCTTCAACATCTGAAGGTCATTTTGGAGCCTCTAAAATGTCTCAACATCTCTAGCATTATTTCTATTGGATAACAATGTAAAAACATGCATAATATTTCGTTCATTGTTTCTCTCTCCATATCCAATCAAAGCCATCTAACAATATGCTGGGATTCTCTCAACGTCTTCTTATTTCATCACACCCTTGGGAAGATATCTCTATTGATTTCATTAGTGTTTTAGCAATGACATTTTGCAAAGACAATCGTGTATTTATGGTGGTCTACGTTTTTCTAATATAGCTCGCTTTGTTCCTTACACCAAGACAATCACCGCTCCCTAGGGACTAGACTTATTTTTCTTATATGTTTGGACACATTTTAGATTGCTACGTACCATTGTCTTTGATCATGTCCCTTGACTCCTTAGTTATTTTTGAAAGGCACTATGATGCTTGATGGGATATCAATGATATGCCTTGAGGAACATGGAGTGTAATTATTAAGAAAATATATTGTATTTAGTAGTTTGGTAGTGTTTTATTCTTTTATTTTATTTTAATGAGAAGTTGCTAATATTTCTGATGCTACATAATACCTTTTTATTTGGAACTAACTTGTGAAAATATTAGAATGCAAAGGACTCGCAGACATGATGAGAGTATGATACTCAACACTTACTTATAGGTAATATTATAGGTAATAGGGAAATGTAAAATCAAAACAAAAGCTATTATGACACGTATATTTAAAGAATAATGAGGCTTGAACCTTAAAAAGGCTAGGTCTAGAGGTTATAGATTACATTGAAATTGCTTGAAGGTTAGAGAGCATACTTGGAAACCTTTGGTTTATAGGTTTTAAAGGGAGGGAAAATATTTGAAAGGTTTGATGGTGTTTGGAAAATACATAAGACTTTGAAAAAAATTAACAACTAGTGCACTCCACTCCATAATGCATTGGTTATATGTCAAATGTTTGCATGGATTAATTTGATGGTGGGAGATGATCCTCCTTCATACTTCATCTCTTAACCTAGTTTTACATGCCTCATTCACTTTGATTGAAGGAATTTTGCTCTGGTTTTGGACAAGGGTAAAAATGTGCCCATCCTTTGGTAGCTCACCACACCCATTTTATTGAGCTAGGGCACATTGGAATATACCTATTTAGAGTGAAGACTCAAGCTATATCCTTGAGATTGACATTTTTTTCTCTAGAGTTGAAGAGGAGCTAGTTCTAACACTTATCTCGAGTATTCATTTGAGGTTGTTGTTGATTTGGAGAGGTTTGGTTTTGGACAATAGTTGGATGTCTCACTCAGACATGGAGGGCACACCCATCACTCACTATTTCCTTTGGAGCTCAAGCATTGGAATGAGGTAGGGTTTCTTGGTTGATGGTTTGAATTTCATTTTGGATTTCAATGTGTAAGCTTGCATGTGGTGTGGTTGGTGCAACCCATTGTTTTCCTTCCTTATCCATCTATTTTTTGAATCCATAAGCATGTGTATCTTCCAATCTATTGTTCTCATTGTCACAATAGGAACCTCCTTAAGCTAGCATGTCATTTTATTTCATCCATTTTTTTTTATTGTAGAAGCACTCTAAAGATTACCCATATTTTGTAAAGCAATCATGAACCTTGAGGTTCGAACTCATGCTCCCTTTTTGTCTTGACCCAACTTAATTTTTCTTGGGTCAAAGTTCAACTTTTTGGGGGATTTTGATATCTAGGGAAACCAAGACCATGAGTTTCTCCTCTTCCTATACCTATTATCCTTTTGAAAAATCCCAAAATCAACCTTTGATATATGATGGCAACCCATTTGATAATTTCGATCTATGTCTTGGGTATGAAATTGTGTGGAAGAAATCACTTCTATTTTTTCACATGGAATGGTAGTTTTATGGACAATATTTGATCGGAAATATTTTCTATATCATGGAAAAATCATGTACTTGGAAGTACGATTGGAGGCCATGACATGATAGGAGATGAATGTCTAGTTTATAGTTTTTGACTACTCATCATTTACACTGATAAGATAACAATGTTGGATGTTATTGGTATGAAACAACAATTGGTTTCAAATATGGGCATGCTTGTTTGAAAATTGAATGATAGTCATACCTAAGAAACACGCTTAGATATTCGAGCCCTTGGTTGTTAAGAGATGATAAGTGTCTCAATTTATAAGTTATATACCATGCATTCATTTTATCCTATCTTTTTATACCCATCTTGGTATAGAAGGGTTTAAATGATTGAAATATCAAAATTTATGTTGGTATCCAAATAAATTGGTAACTTGGGTAGATTTATGATTGAAGTGGTGAATGTTATATACCTGATGTTTCAGGGGGTTGAATACAAGTCTTGGTTTCTTGTAATGCCAATAGGTTATTTTAAAACAAAGATACATGCATACATGCATATGACATGAATTTGAAAGGCCTGTATTATTAAATTCGAGGACTTGCTTGTTGATCAGGGGAGTTGGTTTATTGTTAAAGCATCATATTCTTAGCTACCTAGAATTCAGTGGGCTGACCAAAAATCTATTTCTTATACCCAGATGAAAACATGCTGAGGGTTCTAAGCTTGATTGTGATATAATGATTGAGAGGAAGAGTTCACTTATGATTGGTTTTAATCTCAGATATAAAATCTATATGCAAGGGAAATATGTTGGATGTTTGAAAGAAGTATGCCAACATACTATTCAATTTAATAACTACAATGTTTTATGTACTGAAGTGTTTTTTGGATGTTTCTAGTAATATATGGGTTTGTGAACCTTTCTATTTAACGTTGAACATGGCCATCATTGGGAGATTCCCTTACTCACCTTATTCAATTGAAACCTTACCTCTTCACTTATACCAATTTGTTATCATTATTTGCCATCTATAAATGCCCAAAACCACCATCTATTTGCTTACATAATGTTTGGTATTTGCATGGTATCTAGTGGATGTATGCATGGAAACCCTAAGCACTAATGTCATATTAAATGAGTAGCATGAAATAAATCATATAGTTTTAGTATTACCAACAATTATTGAAAACCTACCATCAAGCCTTTAGATGAAATCTAGGGGTAGACCCAGATCCCAACTAATAAAGAAGCCACATGATGATTTTGAGTTTGCAAATAATGTTTGGTAGTTTGTTTGTTGGATTAATAATAGTGTTGTTTTTGGGATTATAAAAAAATATATATATATATATATATATATATATATATATATATATATATATATATATATATATATATATATATAATGATGATGATGACGATGATGTGATTTATAGATAATTGATGAGTTATTATAATTTTGAAATTGTGTCTTAATGGAATTTAGAGGTATGTATACATCAACAAATTTATTTTCATGTGCACACTAGTTGAGTTGAAACCCTTAGTTGAACTAAGACCTTACTCCCGTTAACCTAAATGACCTTCAAAATTCCTGCTACTTGTAAATTTGAAATAAAATACATACAAATGATTTTCTAGAGTAAATTTAATGGGCATCCATTACAACTTTTTAGGTCCCTACCCACCTCTTATACACCTCTTATAAGATAAGGAGAACTTAGGAAAAAGAAGGAGAAAATATAGAGCATGTATAGCTTTGTTATTCACGTGCATTAAGTCTTTCAATAGCCTAAGAGTGCTAGCAATGACAAACTTGCTATAATATAAGGTCCAACACTATGGTGAAAGTAGAGGTGCTTCTCTTTGAGGTAATTTCTATTTATTTTCTTCATGTATATATTTTTCTACAATGTCTCAATGACTAATGTTGCCATGATCACAAATACCCTTCACACAATTTGAATGTGAAGATAGCAAAGTCTTTGCATTATCTGAGGTTTCATCCTGTCTGATTCTAAATTGTTCTGAATAGCATATGGTGTTGGAAACATAGTGCATACAAGAAGCCGGACTAACTCCTAGACCATTTGGGTTGCAATATTGGCTATACACGAATATTTATCAATGAATAAACATCTGCACTTGTAATTTGTGTATAATATTTATTATTCCTTGTTTTCTTGCTTAGTTTACAAGTATGCTTTAGCTTTGTTTTTTCTGACCATTTGTTATACATTTGCATGACTTAACTTATTTACGTGTTGTGATTAGCTATTATACACTTGTAATCTCTTGAGTTATGTATAAATTCACAAATTTAATTACTTTTGGTATTTACTTTTGATTTTCTTATGCATATAACTATTGTTTTCTTTTTCATTTTATATTGGATCCATAGCCTCCTTATACATTTTCCAACTTATTCTAACTCAAATGACTAATAATTTTAGATTTTATTTAGACAAACCAACAAACATTTTCTACATTAGTTAGTCTAGTTTTGCTAAAATTTATTTTGTTTTGCTAAAATTTATTTTACATACTTGTTAGTATTACAACAACATTCTAACTCAACAGTGTAAGGAAATTAATCACATATTAAAATTTATGCACACAAATAATTGGAGGACTAGTACTCTCAAGGACAAAAACTCTTCTAAATTGACTAACTAAACTAACTAATTAATCTAACTATGTAGTTAGTAAGTTCAAGGCTTTAAACTTAACCTAGGTTTCCATCCCCTTGAAAGCAAAACAAAAGTGTTTTAAGTGTTGTGCTTGATTTCAATTTCAAATATTAACAATATCCACCTATATCAAGATCCCCTCCAAGTCCCACTCTTTTGAGTTTTGAGTGAGGAACATCAAGCATGTTCCTTAGGAATTAGAACATTATTTCTTATTTAGATTCTTCTATGAAATTTATGGTCATTTAGATTATTCTATGAAATTTATGGTCATTTTCATTGCTTGCTCAAATACTTTCATGGATGATTGAAAATTTCTATTTTATATATATATATATATATATGGAACATCTATTTTAAAAAACATTATTTATCATATTCTACTTGAGTTTTGAGTCATGATCTTCAAGCATGTTCCTCTTCCTCTTCCTTAAGAATTAGAAGACTATTTCATATTTAGATCCCTATATGGTCATTTTCATTGTTTGCTCAAATACTTTACTTTCATGGATGATTGAAAACTTCTATCACTTAAAAACTAAAGATGTATTAGATGCTTCCTTTCCAACAAAAACCTCACGAAGGTATATCTTCTTTCATCATCAGTTCAAGGCTTTAGAGTTAGGGTTGTGTGATAACACTTGGTATACTCGGTAAAGCTTCGGCGGGGGTAAGAGATATTAGTGCCAAGATATGATATAACATTATAAACTCAGAACTTGCCTGCAGTCATCGACAAGGAAGCGAGTAATGATTACGCTTAAGGCACAAGTATTGATATCAAACGGAAACAGTGCCGAAATCTTATTTAAGATTATAAACCCAGGAATTGACTGAGTTTCAGTTTAAAGGAGTTCAAGAATTCAATGGCTTCGAACCTAGAAAAGTTGAGCAGGCAACAATATAATAGTTTCAGATAACATAATTTTGGAGAAAGTATCTTGCTTACCCAACACTAATTCAATCCATAAAAAATTTCATTCATCAAAACTAAATCAAAATGATGGCATCCTTTGCAATTTCAATGCTAAAATCAAAGCTACTGCAATTTATATTGAACCCTTTCACTTGAAATTTCTAAATCCAACTCAGGGTAAAATGAATAGTCCAACACTGAACACTTAGAATTAAGACTAACAGGATAGATCCTGACACATCAACCGAGCGAATTAAAGCTCACAAGAATAACAGAAAAATAATTTATGTCAGACCATAGAAATTCACGAGGGCTGTGAAATTGGGCAGAATCGCTCCCATACACGATCGCTTGGTGAAAATATCATGCAGCTAACTAACATTAATTCTTTCATACTCTCCAGATCTCCATATGACTTTCCAGAATCCGACAATATACATGCTGATCCACTGCAACAGGCGATTCTCAGCATAAATTCACGAGTATACAGGGAAATCCACATCTTCTGAATCACGAGTCTTATGATATTTAAAT
>JZKD02S0119337.1:10929-24288 GCA_000966675.3 Picea glauca | reverse complement strand
GCGAGGGAAATCACGCCACACGCAACCTCACAAGGGGAAAATGCGTGAGGAAGGAGAGAAAGGGGGCAGACGCAAGGGAAGGAGAAAGAACTCTGGAGATATGCAGAGTGAGTGATAGCAAAGAAGGGGGAGATTAACCCTCGTTCTCGGTCACTGGCAAGCCGAGACATAGTCTCGCAACATCGTGGTCTCAGT
The DNA here is from genome assembly GCA_000966675.3 of Picea glauca. NCBI lineage: Eukaryota > Viridiplantae > Streptophyta > Pinopsida > Pinales > Pinaceae > Picea > Picea glauca. The sequence continues at coordinate 24,093 of JZKD02S0119337.1, read as the reverse complement.
GCGGGGGTGGCTAGTGGTAAATCCATTGGGAGTTTTTGAGCCTACAGTTGGGTGGAAACGAGCACCCCTCTCAGCAGTTGCATCACCTCTGGTGTTATTTTTGATAAGTGTTATTTTGAAGTTAATGTCATAATTTCATGTACAGTTTTATGTGCTTGTAAATAGTTATGAATAGAAGTGTTTACCTAATGTTGATTTGATAGAATGGATGCATGTGTATGCTTACATGCCATAGTTGTTTTTTTCACAAATGTTTAAGTCTGGGACATGAGTTCGCTCCACCGAGAATCATCTTATTTGCTTAGTTTCTCGTAATATTATGGGAAGGCCCCTTGAGAGTACTCTTTTCTGAGAATTATCCCATAAACCTTGTAACCATGATGAACCTTACCAGAGATTTGATTAAGATCAGGGATAATTTCCCAAGAACCGTCTGAGGGTTCATGCAATCTAGGTCTGGAACCCTTATGCAAGAAAGAGTAAGCTTTCTAAGGTCTCAGGGTCATGGGAGCCTGAAGCTCTGAGAGTTTGAACTTCTTGATTCAAGCTCAGAAGAGATAGCGAGATATGACCATTTCATGTATCATGGATTCGTGGGTTTGGAATTGGAAGACCGGGCTCTTGGATTCATGAAATCTCGAGTCATGAGATCGTGATGGGATCCTAGACCGTAGATCCCAGGGACCCATCGGAGCTCTATAAGTCGTCGATCTTAACCTTTACCTAGGTGGGAGAGCAAACTCAACTACGTCCCAAAAGTCCCGAAGACATTGGGACCGTCCATGTTGGAGGACAAGTGGCAGAGATCTGTCCATTTCGCATATCGGGGATTCACGAGTTTGCAGGTGGAAGACCCGACTCTTGGAGTCATGAAGTCCCGAGTCGCAAGATCGTGATGTGATTTGGGTTGTTAATCAAAGAGGACAGGTGGTAGAGATCTGACCATTTCACGTATCGGGGATTCGCGAGTTTGGAGGTGGAAGACCTGACTCTTGGAGTCACAAAGTCCTAAGTCGCGAGATCGCGATATGATCCGGGTCATTGATCAAAGAGGAAGGACGATTGTGGGATCTGGCATCTCGATTCATTGCATATCGAGGGTTCGTGAGTTCGGAGGTGGAAAGGAGTCATTTACGACTTCCGGAGTAGTGAAGTGCCGAGAGTCGAGCATGAGAGAACACGTGGAAGAGTNTGGCTCGAAGAACCAAGAGCGGCTCACTGGCCCGAAATAATTTACTCGCAGGCTAGTAGGTAGATGGCTCCTCAAGAATTAATGAGGGATGGGGGAAGTGAATTGCCCACCCGTAGGAGCCTTCGGCCTGACCACTGCGAGGGAAATCACGCCACACGCAACCTCACAAGGGGAAAATGTGTGAGGAAGGAGAGAAAGGGGGCAGACGCGAGGGAAGGAGAAATAACTCTGGAGATATGCAGAGTGAGTGATAGCAAAGAAGGGGGAGATTAACCCTCGTTCTCGGTCACTGGCAAGCCGAGACATAGTCTCGCAGCATCGTGGTCTCAGCGCGGGGGTGGCTAGTGGTAAATCCATTGGGAGTTTTTGAGCCTACAGTTAGGTGGAAACGAGCACCCCTCTCAGCAGTTGCATCACCTCTGGTGTTATTTCTGATAAGTGTTATTTTGAAGTTAATGTCATAATTGCATGTACAGTTTTATGTGCTTGTAAATAGTTATGAATAGAAGTGTTTACCTAATGTTGATTTGATAGAATGGATGCATGTGTATGCTTACATGCCATAGTTGTTTTTTTCACAAATGTTTAAGTCTGGGACATGAGTTCGCTCCATCGAGAATCATCTTATTTGCTTAGTTTCTCGTAATATTCTGGGAAGGCCCCTTGAGAGTACTCTTTTCTGAGAATTATCCCATAAACCTTGTAACCATGATGAACCTTACCAGAGATTTGATTAAGATCAGGGATAATTTCCCAAGAACCATCTGAGGGTTCATGCAATCTAGGTCTGGGACCCTTATGCGAGAAAGAGTAAGCTTCCTAAGGTCTCGGGGTCATGGGAGCCTGAAGCTCTGAGAGTTTGAACTTCTTGATTTAAGCTCAGAAGAGATAGCGAGATATGACCATTTCGTGTATCATGGATTCGTGGGTTTGGAATTGGAAGACCGGGCTCTTGGATTCATGAAATCTCGAGTCATGAGATCGCGATGGGATCCTAGACCGTAGATCCCAGGGACCCATCGGAGCTCTATAAGTCGTCGATATTAACCTTTACCTAGGTGGGAGAGTGAACTCAACTACGTCCCAAAAGTCCCGAAGACATTGGGACCGTCCATGTTGGAGGACAAGTGGCAGAGATCTGTCCATTTCGCATATCGGGGATTCACGAGTTTGGAGGTGGAAGACCCGACTCTTGGAGTCATGAAGTCCCGAGTCGCAAGATCGTGATGTGATTTGGGTTGTTAATCAAAGAGGACAGGTGGCAGAGATCTGACCATTTCACGTATCGGGGATTCGCGAGTTTGGAGGTGGAAGACCTGACTCTTGGAGTCACAAAGTCCTAAGTCGCGAGATCACGATATGATCTGGGTCATTGATCAAAGAGGAAGGATGACTGTGGGATATGGCATCTCGATTCATTGCATATCGAGGGTTCGTGAGTTCGGATGTGGAAAGGAGTCATTTACGACTTCTCGAGTAGTGAAGTGTTGAGAGCCAAGCACGAGAGAACATGTGGAAGAGTTTCCTGGTGGGGCCCACATGATTGACGAGTGGACACGAGTCACTTGGACAAGGGAGTCAACATTTCGTTGACTTCTCGCATCTCAGGGATTCGCGGGATAAGAGCCTGAGAGCTCAACCCTTGGACTTGCGAAGTCCTGAGTAGTGAGAATGCAAGAAGGATAATAAATATCGCTTCTCGGGGGTTCGTGAAGGAGAGGTACCAAGATTTGACGCTACAACTCGCGAAGTGGCGAGTTGTGAGAAGTGCAAAGAGGAAGTCAACTATTGTTGAATTTTGTGTCTCAAGATTTCGGAGAAGAAGAGCACGAGAACTCGATGCTTCAACCTACGAGGTTGCGAGTAGAAAAAAGTGTCAAAGAGAAGTCCCAAAGGAATCTGGATCGTACATCAAGGGGGACGCGTGGTGAGCGGTCAGAGCTCATGGAAAGTTTTGAAATCCTATGGACCATTGGATCCACACTATCAAGGGTCGTTGATCTCCTACACGGATCCCCATACCAAAATTCAGAGATTTGCATGACATGATTTTTTTGGATCATTGCATCTCGAACCCCCGGGCACCAAAATCTCGAAAGGATCCAAACCATCGGATCAGGGGAGGCTTACAACCGTTGATCTCCTTTGGAGGGAAACTTGGGAGACTTTGTGGATTTTGGGGATTTGAATGGGAAAGGAAGAAGTCATGCATCACGATTTCCCGAATCGCGAAGGGACAGTAAGGTCCTTGCCAATTTAAGTGTGGGGTCACGGAATGTGGTCACGAGGACAAGACCCAAACAGGAATCTTGTACTCGCTAGCCCTTTCGGGGTTCGGTGCTCTGTGGAGTCGGGGTTTGCAGAGTCGAAATATTCGACACTCTGGTAGTGTTGAGCCGCGAAGAGAGAAAAGGACGCCATACTTGTTCGGCCTGTGGTCGTGACCCATGATCATACGGAGGTGGACATCGCCATTGTACCTTTAATATTGGACTCACTATATCACTGAGTCGTGAAACATGAAAAGGTGCCTGGTTTGTTCAGCCTGTGGTCCTAAATCACGATCACAGGGAGGTGAATAGGGAAGAACTAGCCTGCGCTAGGCCCCTGTAAGACTTTGGGGATTTTGTCCCTTGAGGAAAATCAAAAATTTTATTATGACATAGTGGGTGTGTGAAAAATTGGTATCAGAGCATGGTTACAACACCTGGCCTGCTTGGGCTCATGAATGAGTTGCGCAGAAGCTCCGTTCAGAACACTCTTAAAAAGAGTAAAACCCCCTGTCTTAACCTTCCTAATCAAAAGACGAAGTTAAAAATGAAAAACCCCTATTGTGTGTGTGTACATGTGAAAATATGAATTATGTACTGGTTATAAATAAATATAAATATTGACTAAGAACCAGCGTTTTTCATTTTTCACACAAGCGGAAGATCAACCGCAAAAAATTATCAACGCATAGTATGGTAACTCACCAAGAAGTGGGAGAAGGCTCCCACAATAGAGACGAAGAGTCTGATGAAAGAAGGGTAGTAGGGAACCCTCCAGATATAGCCGAGACTGTGAGGAGTCTCATGGTCGAATTACAAAGCTGCAAGGTTGACAATGAAAGGATGAGGAAAGAACAAGAAAAGCAAACAGAAATTAACGCAGTTTTACTGCAGAGTTTATCCGATCTACAAAGACAAATGCAGCATGAATGTGAAACTCAGAAACATGGTCATATCAATGGCCACACTGAGAGGAGCACCTCGAAAAAGGTCCACCCCAGAGGTAAAGGACCAGTGCCGAGTGATTCCTCTTAGAAGGAAGTTGGCGATTCAGAAGGCTCTTCTAGCAGCAGGGCCAGTTCTTATTTCTGAAATAAACAGAAGAAGCAAAATCCCTCCAAAGGTTGAAAATTCGAAGAATTCAGAAAGGCCAAACCACCCTTCTTTGACGGTGAAATAAATAAGGGAGAGGAAGCAGAGGCCTATCTACTTGGATTAAAGAAGTATTTCAGAGTCCATGACTTTTTAGAAAATATGAAGGCCAGAGTGGCCACATTCAACTTGAACGGAAAGGATTCCATTTGGTGGGAAGACATTAAGAATATGAAAGGGGTTCGTGAAGAGGACCTGTCTTGGGAACAGTTTGAGAAATACTTCTGGAAGAAGTATTTGTCGGAAAAATATTTCGACGAGAGGACAAAAGAGTTTTATGAACTCAAACTGGGGCAACTCACTATAGACGAATATGTCAACAAATTACTCGACTTGNTATGAATAGAAGTGTTTACCTAATGTTGATTTGATAGAATGGATGCATGTGTATGCTTACATGCCATAGTTGTTTTTTTCACAAATGTTTAAGTCTGGGACATGAGTTCGCTCCATCGAGAATCATCTTATTTGCTTAGTTTCTCGTAATATTCTGGGAAGGCCCCTTGAGAGTACTCTTTTCTGAGAATTATCCCATAAACCTTGTAACCATGATGAACCTTACCAGAGATTTGATTAAGATCAGGGATAATTTCCCAAGAACCATCTGAGGGTTCATGCAATCTAGGTCTGGGACCCTTATGCGAGAAAGAGTAAGCTTCCTAAGGTCTCGGGGTCATGGGAGCCTGAAGCTCTGAGAGTTTGAACTTCTTGATTTAAGCTCAGAAGAGATAGCGAGATATGACCATTTCGTGTATCATGGATTCGTGGGTTTGGAATTGGAAGACCGGGCTCTTGGATTCATGAAATCTCGAGTCATGAGATCGCGATGGGATCCTAGACCGTAGATCCCAGGGACCCATCGGAGCTCTATAAGTCGTCGATATTAACCTTTACCTAGGTGGGAGAGTGAACTCAACTACGTCCCAAAAGTCCCGAAGACATTGGGACCGTCCATGTTGGAGGACAAGTGGCAGAGATCTGTCCATTTCGCATATCGGGGATTCACGAGTTTGGAGGTGGAAGACCCGACTCTTGGAGTCATGAAGTCCCGAGTCGCAAGATCGTGATGTGATTTGGGTTGTTAATCAAAGAGGACAGGTGGCAGAGATCTGACCATTTCACGTATCGGGGATTCGCGAGTTTGGAGGTGGAAGACCTGACTCTTGGAGTCACAAAGTCCTAAGTCGCGAGATCACGATATGATCTGGGTCATTGATCAAAGAGGAAGGATGACTGTGGGATATGGCATCTCGATTCATTGCATATCGAGGGTTCGTGAGTTCGGATGTGGAAAGGAGTCATTTACGACTTCTCGAGTAGTGAAGTGTTGAGAGCCAAGCACGAGAGAACATGTGGAAGAGTTTCCTGGTGGGGCCCACATGATTGACGAGTGGACACGAGTCACTTGGACAAGGGAGTCAACATTTCGTTGACTTCTCGCATCTCAGGGATTCGCGGGATAAGAGCCTGAGAGCTCAACCCTTGGACTTGCGAAGTCCTGAGTAGTGAGAATGCAAGAAGGATAATAAATATCGCTTCTCGGGGGTTCGTGAAGGAGAGGTACCAAGATTTGACGCTACAACTCGCGAAGTGGCGAGTTGTGAGAAGTGCAAAGAGGAAGTCAACTATTGTTGAATTTTGTGTCTCAAGATTTCGGAGAAGAAGAGCACGAGAACTCGATGCTTCAACCTACGAGGTTGCGAGTAGAAAAAAGTGTCAAAGAGAAGTCCCAAAGGAATCTGGATCGTACATCAAGGGGGACGCGTGGTGAGCGGTCAGAGCTCATGGAAAGTTTTGAAATCCTATGGACCATTGGATCCACACTATCAAGGGTCGTTGATCTCCTACACGGATCCCCATACCAAAATTCAGAGATTTGCATGACATGATTTTTTTGGATCATTGCATCTCGAACCCCCGGGCACCAAAATCTCGAAAGGATCCAAACCATCGGATCAGGGGAGGCTTACAACCGTTGATCTCCTTTGGAGGGAAACTTGGGAGACTTTGTGGATTTTGGGGATTTGAATGGGAAAGGAAGAAGTCATGCATCACGATTTCCCGAATCGCGAAGGGACAGTAAGGTCCTTTCCAATTTAATTGTGGGGTCATGGAATGTGGTCATGAGGACAAGACCCAAATAGGAATCTTGTACTCGCTAGCCCTTTCGGGGTTCGGTGCTCTGCGGAGTCGGGGTTTGCAGAGTCGAAATATTCGACACTCTGGTAGTGTTGAGCCGCGAAGAGCGAAAAGGATGCCATACTTGTTCGGCCTGTGGTCGTGACCCATGATCATACGGAGGTGGACATCGCCATTGTACCTTTAATATTGGACTCACTGTATCACTGATTTGTGAAACACGAAAAGGTGCCTGGTTTGTTCAGCCTGTGGTCCTAACTCACGATCACATGGAGGTGAATAGGGAAGAACTAGCATGCGCTAGGCCCCTGTAAGACTTTGGGGATTTTGTCCCTTGAGGAAAATCAAAAATTTTATTATGACATAGTGGGTGTGTGAAAAATTGGTATCAGAGCATGGTTACAACACTTGGCATGCTTGGGCTCATGAACGAGTTGCGCAGAAGCTCCGTTCAGAACACTCTTAAAAAGAGTAAACCCCCCTGTCTTAACCTTCCTAATCAAAAGACGAAGTTAAAAATGAAAAACCCCTATTGTGTGTGTGTACATGTGAAAATATGAATTATGTACTGGTTATAAATAAATATAAATATTGACTAAGAACCAGCGTTTTTCATTTTTCACACAAGCGGAAGATCAACCGCAAAAAATTATCAACGCATAGTATGGTAACTCACCAAGAAGTGGGAGAAGGCTCCCACAATAGAGACGAAGAGTCTGATGAAAGAAGGGTAGTAGGGAACCCTCCAGATATAGCCGAGACTGTGAGGAGTCTCATGGTCGAATTACAAAGCTGCAAGGTTGACAATGAAAGGATGAGGAAAGAACAAGAAAAGCAAACAGAAATTAACGCAGTTTTACTGCAGAGTTTATCCGATCTACAAAGACAAATGCAGCATGAATGTGAAACTCAGAAACATGGTCATATCAATGGCCACACTGAGAGGAGCACCTCGAAAAAGGTCCACCCCAGAGGTAAAGGACCAGTGCCGAGTGATTCCTCTTAGAAGGAAGTTGGCGATTCAGAAGGCTCTTCTAGCAGCAGGGCCAGTTCTTATTTCTGAAATAAACAGAAGAAGCAAAATCCCTCCAAAGGTTGAAAATTCGAAGAATTCAGAAAGGCCAAACCACCCTTCTTTGACGGTGAAATAAATAAGGGAGAGGAAGCAGAGGCCTATCTACTTGGATTAAAGAAGTATTTCAGAGTCCATGACTTTTTAGAAAATATGAAGGCCAGAGTGGCCACATTCAACTTGAACGGAAAGGATTCCATTTGGTGGGAAGACATTAAGAATATGAAAGGGGTTCGTGAAGAGGACCTGTCTTGGGAACAGTTTGAGAAATACTTCTGGAAGAAGTATTTGTCGGAAAAATATTTCGACGAGAGGACAAAAGAGTTTTATGAACTCAAACTGGGGCAACTCACTATAGACGAATATGTCAACAAATTACTCGACTTGCTGAGATATGTACCTTATATAAAAGCAGAAAAGGCAAAGGTGCAGCGCTTCACTAGTGGGCTACCCAAGGACTACCAGAACAGAATTGAATTTGATGAGCCAAAGACTCTAGAAGACACTATCCGAAAGGCAACCTATTGTCATGAACAGTTTGGGCATCGAGAAGAACCTTGCGAAGGATGGAAATAGAAGAATAGTTCAAGATTTCATAAAAGGGGAATTAAATCCCCAGGGTTTAAGAACTACAAGAAGAACCCAAGAATGAACTTTCCAGCCCGGAGTATGCACAAGCAGAATTTTCCCTCCTTGAGCGGAAATAAAACTTCTGGACCTATACCAGTAAAGACTGATAACCCAAAGAGAGAACCTTTGAAATGTTGGGGTTGTGGAGAAGAACATCTCTTGAGAGATTGTCCACACAGATAACAGAATAGTCGGAGGATTTATAACGTCCAGGAAGCTACTGCAGTCAATGATGTGGCCAGGAGTGTGTCGCAGATTTATGCAGCCTTGGATAATAACCAAGTTGACCATCAAGCTTCAGTGGTGGAGATAGAAGGTATGATCTCGAACCATCTAGTGTATATTTTGATTGACCCTGGTTCAAACTTGAGTTATATAGCCCCTAAAGCTATTGAGAAGTGTAAACTACAGCCACAAAAACAAACCAAGCCATGGTTGGTACAGTTAGCCACTGGCACCAAACAAAGGGTAGCAGAGGTCATACCAGCCTGCCAATTGATGTTGGGTGAATTTCCCACCCAAGAAACCCTTAACGTATTACCCCTCGAATCGTATGATATGTTGATTGGTATGGACTGGCTAGCCACCCATAAAGTCATATTGGACTGTTACCATAAAACCTTAGAATGTGTGAGAAAAGAAGGAAAAAGGATGACCCTTCAAGGGATCCGAAAACCTGTCTCGGTGAGACAAATATCAGCTCTACAAATGAGAAAGTATTGTCGAAAGGGATGTCCCCTATATGCAATATAGGTGTTGGAAACCATAGAAGGTGACAAACCCAACCTTGAATATCATCCTACCCTGAGAGAATATAGAGATGTGTTTCTGAAAGAGGTATCGGGTCTACCTCCAAGAAGAGACATAGACTTCTCGATAGAACTCGCACCTGGAGTGGTGTCGGTGTCTAGGACACCCTATCGGACGAGCACACCCGAGTTAGTTGAACTCAAATTGAAATTAAAAGAAATGATGGATAAGGGTTATATTCAACCCAGCGTGTCTCCATGGGGAGCACCAGTCCTATTTGTGAAAAAGAAGGACAACACCCTTAGACTGTGTATAGATTATAAACAACTCAATAAGGTAACCATAAAGAACAAGTACCCCTTGCCCAAGATCGATGATATGTTCGATCAATTGGGAGGCGCGTCTATTTTTTCCAAGATCGACTTGATATCGGGATACCATCAAGTCTGAATCAAGGGTGAAGACATCCATAAAACTGCCTTTCAGATGAGGTATGGTCACTATGAGTTCGTGGTAGTGCCATTTGGGCTGACCAATGCCCCTGCCACTTTTATGTGCTTGATGAACAATGTACTCAGTAAATTTCTAGATAGATTTGTGCTAGTATTTATTGATGATATATTAATTTACTCTAAGAATAGAGAAGGGCATGAAGAACATCTTAAGCTTGTGCTGCAAGTACTCAGAGAGCATCAGCTTTATGTTAAATTAAGCAAATGTGACTTCTTCCAGAAGCAAATACATTACTTAGGTCATGTTCTTTCTGAAGAAGGGGTAGCAGTGGACCCTAACAAAATCAAGTCTATCATGGAATGGCCTACCCAAAGGATGTTTCGGATATCAGATCCTTTATGGGATTAGTAGGATATTACAGGATATTTATAGAAGGATTCTCCGAGATTAGTTGTCAAATCACTGCCCTACAGAAGAAGGGGACAAAATTCATGTGGACGCAGAAATGTGAAGAAAGATTTCAAACCCTGAAACATCTACTGACCCATGCACCCATGCTAAAGATCACCGATCCAGAAGATGATTTCCTYGTGTGCACAGATGCCTGTAAGGAAGGACTCGGAGGAKTCCTTATGCAAGAAGGAAGCYTGATCTACTATGAATCCTGAAAATTGAATGAGCATGAAGTCAACTATGTGACCCATGATCTAGAATTGGCTGCCATAGAGCATGCCTTGAAAATGTGGAGGCATTACCTCCTGGGAAGAAAATTTGTACTTATGACATATCACTGTGGATTGCGATACCTGTTTGATCAACCAAAGCTCAATGCTAGAYAAGCTAGGTGGATGGMCCTCCTTAGCGAGTTTGATTTTGAGATCAAACACATTAAAGGTAAGKAAAATAGGGTGGTCGATGCCCTTAGCAGAAGTATGAACACAATTCACCTGGAAKTGGTGAGCACCTACGAGACAGATGTCAAAGAAAGAGTCAGAAATGTACAAAGGACAGATCCATTTGTTCATACCGTGACCATGTACCTACAGCAAGAACCTGCCGGAGTAAAATATGAAGGCTATCAGATGACTGAAGGAGGTTTTCTCACTTACAGAAACAGATTTTATATTCGAGTGTGTGACAACTTGAAGAGGTTCATTATGGATGAACTACATAAAAGACCCTATACTGTTCATCCAGGATACCAGAAAATGGTCACTACCACCAGGAAACAATTTTATTGGCCTGGATTGAAGAAATGCATAGTCGAGTACTTGGTCAAATGCATAGAATGTCAACAGGTTAAATCAGAACACCGACATCCAGCAGTGTTATTGCAACATTTACCAATCCCAGAATGGAAATGGGAAACCATCTCCATGGATTTCATCACGGGATTACCAACTTCGACCAAACAGAACGATGCCATTATGGTAGTTGTGGATAAATTGAGCAAGTCTGCTCATTTAATCCCTGTCAAATCAAATTGCAAAGAAATATATATCACCCAGGTGTTCATGAAAGAGATATTCAGACTGCATGGTATGCCAAAAGAGATCATGTCTGACAGAAACACGAAATTTACTTCTAACTTTTGGAAATCATTGATGACTCATTTAGAGACCAAATTGTTGTTTAGCACCGCCTATCACCCTCAAACCGACAGACAGGTAGAAAGAGTGAATCAAATATTAGAAGACATGTTAAGGATGCATGTAATGCATCAACCCAAGAAATGGGAAGACTACCTGCCACTGGTAGAATTCGCCTAGAATTCGCCTACAGCAATCCATCGATGGTTGAGTAGAGCTCCCGGTTGTAAAGCTTTAACGAAGCACTGTTATTCTGGTTATGAATGGACTTTTGAGACTTCTTGTCTTATGAATGTCAATTTCTTTCATGTCTCTGTTTACACTGTGTTAGAACAGCTCGAAATTGGAGGATCCAGTCGAGTTGTAGCTGCTATAGGATGATGTTGGATAGGATCACTGTAGCAGTTACGTTGTTCTAATCGGTCCTTGTGCTTTTCTCAATGCTGAGTGACTTGGAATTAGAGGATCCAGTCAAGTCCCCTTTCAGTTTCTTGAGACCCTGAACCAAGAGGATCTTGCATTCAGAGTCTTTCTTCTGCAAACCGCTGAAAGCCTGTTGCCCAAAGTCGTTTGTCCACCCTTCTTACCAAGTCTTCCACCTGCTCATCTTTTAATCAACCCACTGACTGAAGTTAGATCAAGACCTCCTTTGTTCTTTACATACCAGACCCAGTCCCTGAGTTAGAGTGATGTCTCCTCGAGTCTTTACCTCCATTTGATCATCCCTTTATACATAAATCGTGACATTAAACTGATGGGTGTCAAGCTCTACTCCTGCAAGAAATCCAAGAGTTACTTCCGACGCTAACATTTCTGGCGCCGCTACCGGGGATGAAGTTGAATATTTTTCCCGGGATTGAACGACAATGATTAAATGATTCTGAAGGTGCATCAGATATCATAATTATCGATATTTTTACTGTGCACCTGGCGACTCCATTGTGACGACTCCGCTGCAGCGAACTAGTTGGGTTAGTTGTGGCTTCTAGTGGTAGACACATGCGGTCCCATCCACAGCTGCCTCTGGATACGCCTGAAGAAAATCCGGAGGTGATTATCAGAAAAGGGAAGCCCTCTCAAGGAGAAATATTCACCACTAAATCAGGTATTTCCCCACCTCCTTCTGTAAGAACTCCTTTTTCTCCTCCTCATTTTATTGATAGACCTCCTTCAGAGGTTTCCTGTTTCCTAAATTTTGGGAGTGTTCCTGCTGATTTTTCCCCTCCTGGTGTGGGATTGGAGGGAGAAACCCTTGTCATTCCCCTCTCCTCTGAAGTTGTTCCTTGGCATAGACCAGGGACTATAGAAGATTTCCCCACTCCTACACAAAGAGGAGCGCCTGCCGACTTGAGTTCATTAGCCTTCTCCTTAAATCCTCTCTTGTTCCCCACTCCACTCCGAGACTCATTCTCGGTAGCCCCTTTGCGAACTCCTTCTCCCCCAAGTTCTCCTCCACCCAATATTCCTATGGTTGGTGTTAATCCCCCTCTAAATAGAATGGACACCATAGTCGTTGCTAGATATGCTCCCTTAATCCTACCCCATCCTATGAATCCTCTCCCTGCTGGAGACTACTTGAAATACATGCCCAAGTTCACTGGAGAAGGAGACATGACTGTAGAGGAGCACCTAGCTTCTTTCTACAGTTATGCAAACAACCTGAACATTGAAAATGAAGATGTCTAGATGAGATTCTTTGTCTAGATCCTGGATGGTGAGGTGAGGAAATGGTTTAGAGGATTGCCCCCCGGATCTATTGCTGGAATTGAAGCCCTAGATAGTGTTTTCCTGAGGCAGTGGGGAGATAGGAAGGATTTCATGTATTACATGACAGAGTTTGGGTATCTGAAGAAAATGGAAGGAGAGTTTGTCTCTGACTTCTCTAAAATATTCAATAAGATGTATAATAAGATTCCT
>JZKD02S0119293.1:0-24289 GCA_000966675.3 Picea glauca | reverse complement strand
TTCCCTCAATCAGAAGAAGAAGCCATCAGTAAGGCTCAACAATATGACCTCATCTATTCACAATCAGGGTACTTATACACAGTACTTACTGATCTCCCAAAACCTGTGCCATTCGGTCAAGACAAACTCGGGATGTCTCACTCACTAGACGGATTGATTGGTAATACCACGCACCACCATCCACAACCCCAACCACCACCAATGTATGGAACACCTCAATATCCGTCGGCATATGGGGGAACCTCTTATTACACCCCACCCCCTTATCAACAACCATACCCTGTTGTTATTCCTCCACGCATCAGTGGGCCAGCATCGGCACCCCCAATACACCCACCTATCCATAAGAATTCTGGTACTCCCTCTACCTCATCTTATACTTTAAGTACTAGCAAAAGCATCATGCCTTCCTATGTACCTTACGGATCACAACTCCCACACAATCTACACTTTCAATTCCCTGGTCCTCCACAACCCATGGCTCCCCCACACCCTCACACTGGGGTGAATTTTGTTCAACCCTCTCCCCTTCAGAAATATCAAAGTTTTGAACAAGTGAATATGGAAAATCTGACCCATCAGTCGAATAATGCCAAAAGGAAAGGGAAAAATAGAAACAATAACAACCCAGGTCAAGGTGGGAATCACCCCCAACAGAACCAACCTACTGGGGGCAACCAGAATCAAGGGAATCAGAACCCCCAGGGGGGAAATAACAACAAACGTCAAGGGAGAAATAAAAGTACTATTAAAACCACCTTCCCTTGTTCCCTTTACGGCGATTTCAGTCATTATACTCATCATTTCCCCCAAATCACTGATTTTAAATGGTTGAAAGACTTAGGCAGCCTACCACATCCTCCAACACCGTCTGCCCCTCAGCAGGCCCCACAACAATATGTGCAACAACCCCCCCCCCCATTCGTGCTACAAAACCCCATCCCACACCAAGGTGTGATGAACACCCAATAGGACACGTAGCCTACCCCACCATAGTTTGGATAGTATCTCAATCCAAAAAATCTCATAGATCGCACTATCCTCCTCACCAGTGAAGAATAAATCCTTCTGCAAACACGTAATCGTCAATACCATGTACCCGCTGAGTTCCCTCCCATTCACCCAGAAATAATCCCAACACCAACGGGACCCCCATTGGTGATTCATTGCCCTAACACAGAACCACCTCTTCACATCCCTTGCATCTTGTTGTGCAGGAATGTCCATAACCCACAAGCTAGGGCGGCTCATAATTAAAGTTTGGTTGATGACTTAGCACAATGCCCAGCTGCCATGTCAGTCTTAGAATTCCTTCAAACTTATCCCACTTAGCGGAAATCATTACTTTCCACCTTGGGGGTAGTCAACCTCATGGATACTTGACTCCTCACATTTGATCTTGACAGTGGAGAACCTCGACTCCCCACTCTAATCTCTTTTCAAATCCCAGTAAAAATTTGGAACATTACAGTTCATCAATGCATCATCGATGAAAGTGCATCCACGTGCATTATGTCCAAGTCTATATGGAAGAAACTTGGTTCCCCCAAACTCACACCATATGCCATTACCTTAAGAGCTTATGACTTATGACCATCGTCTCCTGAATGTCTCTTCCAAAATGTCCCTGTAGAACTCGAGGGAAAGACTATCCTCATAGACATTGAAGTTATCGATGCCCCACTTGATTACAATATCTTGTTTGGTCATAGCTACATGTACGCTATGAAGGCAGTTGCCTTTTCCATCTTTTGAACCATGATGTTCCCCCACAATGGGAAGATCATCACCATTGACCAAGTTTCGCATTAAGAGCCTAACCCTTCTACCAACATCGATAACATTCTCCCCCTCATCCATACTCATCCTGAAACATACCCACTCATTGAAATGGGTCCTAGGATTTTCAAAGACCCATCATTGTTAGGAACTTACCACAGCACACCACCACTCCTTCATCCTTCCAATCAATTATGTGTTGTATCATCCAATAGAACTTCCTTAAAGGATACCCTTCCTCCTATGGAGGCTTCTATCATATCTGACATCCCACTAGTCGCAGAGCTTCTCCCTCATGAGTCTCTTGTGAACTCATCGACTCTACCATTTCATGATTTCACCTCTCCCCAAGGCCATATCCCAGTTTGGAAAACATTTCCCCAAGACATTACTCAAATCCCCTTCTTTTACCCTCCACCAGGCGTACAATCTTTCCAATTAGTCGCAAAACTTACCCTTCCTAATATGGTGTTGGCAATTCCATTTTGGTATTTACATCCACTAGATATGGTCCCTCAACCATCCCTTCCCCCCCAAATGGAAGGAATCCTAATGAGGATTCCCATACTCACTCCCACCATACCCTCTGCACCCCCACTCACTAACCTCCCTACCACAGCTGGGGGCAGGAGAAAGAAGAAGGAGCCCATAGCTCCACTTCCCCTGTGCTTCCAACCTCCTTGCGCACTATGTGAGAAAGATGGACATCCAACCAACAAATGCCCATCTTTACCCGAGTTACGTAACCTCATTCAACCCAGTCAAACACCATCACCACTCGCCATTGTAACAATTATTGTCGCTACCTCCCCTAACTCAAGTAGCAAAGGGCCACGAACCAAATTTGCTTGCACTATATGTTCAAAATATGGCCATTATACACACCATTTCCCAGCACTACCTCAGTTTCGACAGACATTAGTCGCAGTATGCCAAAGCTTCCAGTAGGCACCTAGTCTGGTTACGCCATCCCCACCAAACATCACTAACATCCACTATGTCACGACCTCATTCAATGAACGCATGAGATGCCCTTTCTCTCTATGTGAATCCTTAGATCATTTTACATATCAATGTCCTATGATCATTGAATACAGGCAACACCAGATGGCCCTGATTCAAACCCCTGTTCCCCCTACAGAATCGATGGTTGACCTTACCTCACCACTAGAGATTCTTCATATCATTTCTCCTGAACCCAAGGCACTCCCTATTCCTCTATGGTTCTTTGATGACTTATCTGAGGATTTACCCCCAAATCCCCCAATTCTCCCACTCATTTCCCTACAGAAATTTTACATTCAACTACCACTAGTACTCCTCAATACCTCAATATTTGGTTTATGTTGAGCAAACCATTGCAATCTCATTGTGACGTTCCCCATGCTTCTTCATCACCAAAGGACACTCACACGGTGACAGTCACCGATATCACTCTGTTAGACCCCTTGTATTCCCGCCAATTTCATTGTGACAAGGACATACTTGAGAAACTAACCACTCCCGACTACCCATGGGATGCGCTACACCACAGAGCACTCTTCTTTTCACAGGAAGCCTTCACACCTCCTAACCAACACCCCATATACATAGTCGAAACCAAGGATTTTATCCTATCAGGGGATATCAATTGGTTCAACAACCCCATCCCAACCCCTGATGCTTTTGAAGAAGGAAACATGGCCAACATTTCCCCAACCATTAAAATTGATATTTCCATCAAAAATGGAGTCGTCTAGGAAATCACCATTGGCGCCGCATGCACTCATCAAGAAATCACTCCCTATAAATCCCTCTTCCAAGAGTATCGGGATATTTTTTCCTAGTCATACACAGAGATGTCTAGCCTTGATCCTTCTATTGTTGAACATCGCATCGACACCTGTCCTGACATTACACCAGTTCATCAAAAACAACGACCGCTACACCCATCCCAAGCAGCGGCCATTAAGAAAAATTACGCGCAGCTGGGTTTATCTACCCCATCGCCTATACCTCATGGGTTTCCAACCCTGTACCCATTAACAAAAAACAAGGCACTATCCATGTCTGCATGGACTTTCAAGATCTCAATCATGCCTATCCCAAAGACAACTTTCCAATGCCTTTCATCAATCAAATTATCGACGACTGTGCAGGCCACGAGGCTACGTCCTTCATGGACGATTTCTTTGGTTATAATCAAATCCAAATCCACCCAGTCGATCAATACAAAACCGCATTCACCACCCCTTGGGGTACGTTTTCGTATCGTGTCATGCCTTTTGGCCTAAAGAACGCTGGCACAAATTTCCAGCAGGCTATGACCTACATTTTTCATGATCTAGCTCATATCATCCTCACATACTTGGACGATCTCACGGCTCGATCCAAAAAACGCACCCAGCATCTTGATGATTTATGGATCGTCTTCCAACGGTGTCGCCAGTACAACATCTGCTTGAACCCCCTCAAATGCATATTCTGTGTCACTGTTAGGCACCTCCTCAGATTCATCATTTCCCAAAGCAATATTACTGTGGACCCCCTCAAATTCCAATCCATCACCGAAATTCCACCCCCCCCCCTAAATTTACGCCAACTACAGATCCTACAAGGAAAAGCTAACTTTCTACGGCATTTTGTCCTAGACTATGCCACTCAAGCACACGGCTTCCTTCACTTACTCTGCCATGAAATCCCATTCCACTGGGATGAACATGCCCAAAAATCATTTGAAAATATTAAAATGGTGCTCTCCAATGCCTCTTTAATTAGTGCACCCAACTACAATCGTGACTATATCCTCTACATATCAACATCAGCTGTCTCAGTAGCAGGAGTTCTTATTCAACTCAGCAATGACGATCACGATCATGTCATTTACTACATTTGTAAAAACCTCTCAGGGCCACCCTTGAAGTATAAGCATGAAGAGAAACTAGCCCTTGCAGTTGTCCTTGTTTTCCAGAAACTGCGTCATTACATTCTGCTTCGCACGACTAAAGTCATAGAAAATTCCAACCCTATTCAATACTTGCTCAGTGATTGGCAAATTAATGGCAAATTTTCCCGATGGATCATTATCCTTCTGGAGTACGATCGTGAATTTTCAAAACCCAAGAAAAATAAAGCTCTCATCATCGCCGAACTTTTCACGACCTTCCCCTCTGATACTACCAGTGCCCCCATCAATACCGACTTCCCCGATGAACATCTCTTTTATATCACTTCAAATGATCCTTTGTACAGAGACCTCCTTGTCTAACTCCGAACCCAAAATTTCGGTAACCACCTCTCACGAGAAGATTGTCATCATATTCGCCACTAGGCCCCCCGCTATCTCCTCATTGGAGATATCTTATATCGACGAGGGGTAGATACCATACTTCGTCGATGCTTGACTATTAACGAGGTCGATGGAGCCTTGAACGACTGCCATAGTGGCACATGCAAGGGCCATCTTTTGGGAATGTCCACTGCTCATAAAATCATCCGAGGAGGTTATTTTTGGCCCACATTGTTTCACTATTTCATTCATGTCGTGAAGCGATGCGATAAATGTCAGCTTTACTCCAACAAAGCATGATCACCACCTGGTCTTCTCCACCCAGTCATTACTGTAGGTCCCTTTTGTAAATGGGGCATCAACTTCATGACTTGTAATCCCCCATCCAGCAATGGACACAAATACATTATTTTCGTAGTCGATTACTTCACAAAATGGGTTGAAGCCATCCCACCTTCAACAACATCCCTGACACTGCAGCACGTTTTTTCTTTAATCACGTCATATCCCTCTTTGGAGTACCACTTAGACTAGTTTCTGATCATGGGAAACATTTCGAAAATGAGATTTTCGTCAAACTCTCATCTCAGTTGGGATTCTCCCACGAGTTTGCCTCACCATATTACCCTCAGTCTAATGAACAGGTCGAAGTAGTTAACAAGGTCCTCAAGACCATGTTGCAGCGCACGGTTAACAAACATAAGACCAATTGGCATCATATGTTATTTTCTACACTATGGGCTTACCATACGGTCATGAAAACGACCACTGGTTTCACACCATTTCATTTAGTCCATGGGGTCGAGGCCACTCTTCCTATCGAGTGCGAAATTCCCACCTTATGCACCACAATTGAGCTATTACCTGACACTGATCCAATGGAGCAGCCCTTGTTGAACCTAGAGTCCCTGGATGAATATTGTCGATCTTCATTACAGAACAATGAGGCAGCTAAAAAATGGTCAAAGGCCACCTTTGATCGCCACATCAACCTTCGCTCATTTCATGAAGGCGAACTTGTCCTTGCTTACGATATCGATCACAATACCCTCGGTCATGGGAAATTTGATTCACTATGGCACAACCCCTACATTATCCAACATTGCCTCACCAAAGGCGCATACATCCTGGCCTCTCCCGAAGGCCTCTCTCTCAAAGAACCTGTCAACAGGTTATACTTAAAGAAATTTTATGCCTAAGCGTAGCCATTCTACATTAGGTTATTTCTTTTATAGTGTTTTTTAATCTTTTTTCCATCCCTCACATCTAAACTACCATTTGTGTTATTGAAAAATGCTTCCTCCACTTTCCTACCACATCATTTACGTCGATGGCGCCAGTCGGTGGACAAAAAATCTCGCTTCGACAGCTTGGGCCCTCTATACCCCCTCACATGAACTGCTCCACTCTAGCGGCATATGTTTGGGTTCAACAACCAACAACCAAGCCAAGTAAATTGTCGTCATTGGCCTCCTCACCGATGCCCATCATCATCATATTTGTCACCTTAGCATCTTTCTTGACTCTCAACTAGTCGTCCTCCAACTCAACAATGTGTACCCTATCCACGATCCTTGCCTCTTTCGCAAATACCTACTATTAGCACTTGGTAAATTTCCTAGAGGTTGAAAAGAAGAAATCTACAAAGGTAACTTTATCCAACCGCTTTTAAAGATGGGATCTAGCCCTACCAGCTTCAGAGAGGGATCTCTCTATATGATTTAGCTTTGTTTTTAATTCAGATATTAGGCTAGGTAAACAAAACTGTAGGTTTTGTTGTCAAAGTGTTTTTGGATAGGTTGATGCAATCTGCACATCCATTGGGCTACAGGGTAAGTATTTAATTAAATATGAGATACAACCAGAAACGCCAAAAGAAGACTTTCACAGGGTGAGATAATATACTCACTGGATCTTTTAGTAGTTTTAAATGATGGACAGAAGAAAATATAAGAGAGATAACTTCAACTAACAACAAGTTAATAATTTCTTAATCGAAGATATCAGATGATAAACATTAAAATCTTTAGAATCGGAAACAGGGTATCAAAGATAAATCCTGCAACAATACGTTACTCTTAAAGATTAGTTCCAGAAAACAATATGATCACAAAGCAAGAAAAACATTTAACTTAGAAAATCAACATCACCAGTGAATATATGCGAGAATCCTGTAAAAGTGCCTCCTCTTTATTAATGGTAGATCTCTTCCAAAATAGTACAGTTTGATAGAGATAGGGTGTGCGAATCAACAAACCTCAATACTTCGAAAGGTGAAGTATTTATAATTTCAAAATACAATCCTTCCTATCATAACTGATCATGACATGCTTATTCTATTTTTAGTCTAACTAGTTTAACTAATCAAAACTGCTTGATGACTCGGTACAACTGCATGCAGAATTTATGGGGTAGGTCATTGGCGAGGTTCCTGCGCAACCTCTTCTGACTGGACAGGTGACTAGATTGGGACAGCTCATCTACTAATCTAGTAGATCACAAAGTTCTTCCCATCTGAGATGACTTGGCACTGTGACTTTGAGTAGTCTCTGATACACTTCATCCATGTCTGTATACTTAGCGAATCTGGGCTTAATGGGGAATATGTATCGAATCTCATGTTGGATACTAATGTCCAACTGCAGGGCATCCATGAATGCTTTGCCAGTGATACTCCCTTGTATGCCTGCAAACTTTGAACTGTCCTTAGACACTTCAGCCAATCTCTTCTTGTAATCTGGGAGTGTCATTAGTTTGTCATTAATGACCTTCAGACCAGGTAGGCCTTTCTTTTGGAGAGCATCAATCTTATTGAAGAACTTATGTACTCCTTGGTCCATAACCTGAACCTTTTATTCAAGATGAAGAATTAGACTTCTCTTGGTTAAAACCATTTTTACTTTGAGTATAGTCTCTGTTCTGTCCTCAATCTTGAGTTCTTCTAGTTCTTCTCTGGTCTTTGAATTCAGGAACCTGATGATCTCATTTGCTTGTGTTGGCATGTCCCCCAATTCCACTCTGATTTTCTCAACATCCTGTTTGCTCCTCTGGAGCAACTCATTCTGTTCAAACATGATTTGAATCATGGGTCAGATCTCATTTATGGACTTTGTGATGTCCGTCCATACATTCTCTTTGACCTCAGCCAAAGTCTTCCCTGCCATTGTTTGCTTTTGGATTTGTTGTAACTCTTTCCTGATATGCTCAGTTACCTGCTTTTCTTTGGATAGGCTTGTCTGGAAGGAAGTTTTGAGCTCTTGGAGGTTCTCAACTTCTTTCTTAAGTCTATTGATTTATGTCTCTTGTAGGTTCATCTTCTCCATGGATTTGGCAAGGTCTGTTGTCCCTTCTGGTAGTGACACTGGTGTTGCAGATGAGATTGTTGTCACTGTTGATGTGCTTGCTCCTGAGATAGGAATGGCACTCAATGGAATGACTTCCATTGGTTTCATCTGCTCTTTCTCTTTTAGTAATCTCTCCATTTCAGCCTCCATCTCTTTGAGCTAATCATTATGCTCCATGAGCAGCTTGAGCATTTTGTCTTTCTTGCCTTCCTTCTCAGCTATCGCCTTCGCCTGTGAGTCTTCTGTAGGTGGGAGTTTCAGTTGTTTCCTCAAAGAGGCAATGTCTGCATTTTTTCTTCTTTATCATCTCTTCTGCCGCTTTAACATTCACAGGATCATAGCCGATATTGAGGACCAGCTCCTCCAATGTCTTGATTCTGTTGTCTTTTGCGAAAGATGATATTTTCTCCAGCTTGATTTGTGTCTGAGCATTGTTCAATGATACCTGAAATTTTGCTGCAGAAGCTGAAGCATGTGCCAATGTGTGGAAAACCATCTCCCCTATTTTTTTGTGCAGATCCATCTGATCTGTTGGGTGCACGTACTTTGCCTGGAATTCGAAGGTGGCCTTCTTGTAGTCTGAGATCACCTTGGGATACGGTACCTGATCTTAAAGGTAGGCCATGTGCATCCTACCCTTTTCTGTGTCAAATGTCGATAGCAGCCTATGTTGAGCGGTGGACGACTGCATCCGAAATTGGGCGTAAGTACTGCTGGTGAGGGTCTGGTTCTTCTTCTTGATCAACTCGTACTTCTCAAAAATGCCTAACTTGGGCCCAGTCTTGCCTGTCTGAGCGTCTAATGGGGAATCCGAGGATTTCTTTAGCACTGCTGGGGTGATGCCCTGATAAAGTCTGGAACCAAAGGGTGGAATGACCGGCTTGATTACTGTGGTGGTTACTATGGTATGCAGGACTTCTTGTTCTACAATAGGACTAGACACTGGAACTGTCTTTCGCCTCTTAGTGTGCAAATGGAACTCTTCTGATGATACCTCCATTACCGGCGGAGACAACTCTTGTCAAGGCCTCTTTTCCTTAGGGACCTAAGGTGTGGTAGTTGGTTCCACACTCGTCGGGGGAACCTGATTTTCCACTTCAACCTACTGTTCCATTTCGACCAAGGTGTCAGGCACCCACACTGTCTGATTTGCAAACTTTTCGATCTCGGGCTTGGACTCATGCACATACGGGATGTTTTTATTTTTCACCCGTATTTCTGAAATGATCCCGTATGGATCATAGTTCCATGGGAAACTTAAGAAAAACTTCATCTCTCTCAGCATTCGTTCTGCTTCTTCTTCGACGCCACAACTGTTGCAAATGAAAGAGGCTATCTTCCCTTTGATGCGCAGCTGCTGCTTTTTCTTCAATGAGATGAAGTGAATGTCGTCTGAATTCATGATTTGTCTAATATACTCTAATGTAAAGATTATTACCGGTACATACTTTGGCAGCTTATAGGGTGCCAATTCGCACCCAAAAACTCTGATCTCAGTGTGGTTTTGATACAGGAACCAGTCTCCTTTCTTTGCATTGTCTGAGAGATGTAGAATTCTCTGGACCTCATCATTTATTTGTGGCTCAAGCCTGCCGCTCAGCATTCTTACCACCGAGTGATAGAAAAGATAAATGAAAACCTTGAAGCTATACTCTGTGGAGTTATGCTTCAGCAGAGAATTCCATGTTGTGACTGGCTGGGGCCTTCCATCTGCGTCCATCTTCTGCATGGAGAAACTGAATTTATCTGCTTGAAAGTAAATGAACATGTATGCCAGTATAGAAGAATATATGAACATGCCCTCTGTGCCAAAATTCATGAACTGTTTGTGAATATTATCGGCCAAGAAGGTACTGTAGTAAAACTGCGTTGTGGGATTTTCATCATTTGAGAAAATGGATAGAAAACCCAAGATGCGCTCATCTACCCATTGGTCAGAATAGTAACCTAGCAGGGCACAAAGGGAGGAAATGATTTGGTTTCCTTTGGTGGAGAACATGGATGATGGGTAAGGGGGATTTTTGGAAGGTAATTGAGCGGAAGTGGGGAGGAAAATATTGAATATCTGAGCTCTCTGGGGAAAGGTCATTTTCTGATATAACTCAGTCAGGATTTCTAAATTGAAAGGGGATGAAGATTCAGCATGGGGAATCTGCATCATCTGGTCTATGTCTTCATGAGTGATGAAAAACAGGGTGTCTCCGGATGAGGATACGATGGCTCGTTGTTCAGGAATATAGTGGGCTTGGAATTTCAGCGCGAATTCATGGAAATGGTGGATCTGGGGAAAAAGTTAAAGGGGAAAATTGGACTCTCAAAGTCCAATTTCATCGCTCTGGTCCAAGAACACTTCTCGTAGCCATGACTGTAGATCTGAAAAATCGAAGTCGCAAATGGTATCTGCGATCAGTCGGTCTTTGTTAACCAATGGAATTTTTTCCAAGTCAGCAGGAGGCAGGAGAAAAGGATTCTCCTCTCCTTCTACCTGTCTTGGCTTTGGCGCAATATCTTGCAACAGTACCTGCAAATAAAACTAGTTTAGTGGGGTCAACTGACGGTGGATGAGGGTGACTGAAAAACAATGGAGGCGTAAGAGGTAAAAATTCTGGTGCAATGAATGAATAGTGAATGAAGGAGGAAAACGGTAGTTTTATTTAAAAATGGCAGTTGGTTGGGCGCGGGAGACAGGTCAGCAGGATAACGGGTATGTTATCCTGTAATAAATGGACAAGGAGCCACTTGGGGGTGAGATGGCAAGTGATGGTGGCCCAAACATACGGATGGGTGACATGGAGGCCAGGGATTGGAGGTAAAGGTCGCAAAAGGGGGTTGGTCATGAGTGAAAAGGGAAAAGGATTGACAGAAGTTATGGGATGGGACATAACTTGGGAACAAGCGGAACAAGTGGCATCAGTGGAGGATGATTTCCCTGAGTGATGGAGGCTGTCAGATGGTATATGGTGAAAATACTTTGGGACCAATAGATTTGTGCCACCTATGACAAGGGGCCCATCGAAGGAAATATCCATTCTGGACCCCCCCCTTTTGGTTAAAAGCAAAACATCAAGGGGGGTCTGAAATCCATTGTAGACCGTTGATTTGTGCGCCCGTTTCCTGGCCGCAGATCTTAGCACGTCCTTTATTACTCATTCCGGACCCCCACCTTCCATTAAAGGAAGAACGGACAGGGGGGTCCGGAATCAAATTTAGGCCATGGATTAACGTGCTCGTTCCTAGACCGTCCAGATCTGCGCGATTCTTATTACCGATTCTGGACCCCCCCCCCTTAGTTAAAAGCAGAACACTAGGGGGGGTCTGGAATGCTCTGGGCACCGTAGATCTGGGCACCACGATATGGACTGTTGATAAGTGTATGAAATATAAATAAGGAATATGTGTTGGGAAAACTTAGGATAAGTGCAACTTATGGGTTTTTTCCCAAACTTTTCAATAGATACCACTAAGGGACTTCGACCAAACTATCCTTTAGTTACTTGAGACATGGTGCTACATCTTTCATCAGGTTGGTTTTATTGGGGTGAAACAAATGAAACAAAATCAACTAACCTACATGCTATCCAATCTTCCTAGGAAAATTAACCCAGATTAAACTGTTGGGTTAAGAAATTACTCTACCTAAGGGCTATCTGATTAGGATTAGACAGTCTAGTCAGATTTATTCACTAATCTAACCTAAGGGCTATCTGACCAGGATTAGACAGTCTGGTCAGATTTATTCACTACCCTATCAACATTAAATTTAAAAAGAACTTGGCCATGCTTGAAAGGTATGGCCAAGTTACTATTATTGCATGGGGCTTCATTTCAATTCTTTTATGCCCTCTTTTTCTTTTTTTTCTTTTTCTTTTTCTTTTCTTTTTCTTTTTCCTTTTCTTTTTCTTTTCTTTTTCTTTTTCCTTTTTTTTTCTTTTTCTTCTTTCTTTTCTTTTTCTTTTTCTTCAAATTATTTGCAGAATGAAAAATCATTTGTCAACAAAAACACTAGAAACAGATAATATCTCAGTCACCAATTGATTCCCATAATTTATGGGCTGATAACAGCGGCTCCACCTGGGGATGGTACTTTTCCTTGTGAAGTGCCAAGAATCCTGGTTCATGTCATTCTAAAATTCTCTGCTTAGCAGCCTTCGTTGATTTTACTCTCAAACAAAAAAAAATGTGAAAAACAGTGATCAGCAGCTTAGGGCCTTCTCTTCGGGCTTCAACTGACAAACTAATGTTCTTCACTTAGAAAATGCAAGTGAAAACTGAAAATTTAAAATGGTATTTACAATGGAGAGTGGCAATCTGAATCTTCTACTGAGGTACGACATAATGTTTCAACATTCTTCCATTCACAGGTGCTCCTGGAAGATCTGACCCATCAGCGTTATTTAACAAGAAAAAATTATCTCCCCTGAAAGCCTGGATCATGTACGGACCAGTCCACAGATTATCAAATTTTCCATGATTTCCCTTGTCTTCATTTCTGGCGTCCCATTTCAGCACCAAATATCCTAACTCAAAATTATCTTCCTTGGTTCGTTTGTCAAAGATTTTCTTGATGCTTCCTTGGACTACCTCAGTCTTGTTAAAAACTTCTTCTCTGGTTTGTTGTAAATGGATCATCTGGTTGATCCTTCTTTGTGAATCATTTGGCTCAGCTTGTACCTCTTGAAGTAGCTTCATGACAGGGACTCCTAAAGAAGTGGGGAAAACTACCTTTGTACCATAGACCAGCTGGTATGGTGACATACCAATTGACCGTTTGGTGGTCAGCCTGTCTACCCATAAAGCAAACACCAACTTGTTGTGCCATGATTTCTTATTTTCCTGCAATGTTTTCTTGATTATATTTACCAAAGTTTTGTTTGAAGATTCTGCTAACCCATTCCCCTGGGGGTAGTAGGCTGTGGAATGCCCCAAAACAATGTGATACTGGTTGCAAAAATCTACGAGTTTCTTCGACCGGAAGGCAGCTGCATTGTCAGTTATAATCTTTCTCGGACAACCAAAACGAGACAAAATATTATTTTCAAGAAATTTGATAATTACAGAGTCAGTGGCTTGCTTGCTTGGTACTTCCTCGATCCATTTTGTAAAATAGTCGGTGGCAGTGAGAATCCACCTGTGTTGGCCTGATGATGGAGGGTGTATCTCTCCAATGAAATCAAGTCCCCATTGTTGGAAAGGGGCCTCAACTGAGATCGGTTTCAGGGGAAGAGGGAGAAGTTTTATTTTTCCTTCAAACAGCTGACACTGGTGACAGGCTGTTACCTTCTGATGCACATCAGCGAACAGGGTGGGCCAATAGAATCCAGCTCTGAGAATTTTTTTGGTTGTAACCTTCCAGTTCAAATGTCCACCACATTCTCCTGCATGAAACTCCTGCAACACTTTATCAACTTCATATTTTAATAAACAATTCAACAAAATGCCTGCAGGATCTTTCCAATACAAATTTCCTTCTAGAATACAGAATTTCAAAGCTTTCAACTTCAAAAATCTAGCTTTAGTTTTAGTCAAACCAGGGCGAGCTTGTAAATTTTGCAAAACGAAAATAAGGTCTGCGTACCATGGAGAGTTTAGAAATACCTCTCTCACGTTTGGAGTCGCCATCTCACCCTGTTCATCTGCTACATCTAGAAAATTTATGTCAAGAGCATGAAAGTTAGATTCAGCCATTAATTTAGCAAGGCCTTGACCTTTAATTAGTTTCGTGGGCTTGATCTCTAAATCGTATTCTAAAATGGAAGCAATCCATTTTCCCCTTCTTCCATCAGGGTTGTCCTGTGTCAAAATATCTTTTACTACAGCATTCGGAACATATGTTATGGTGTGTGAATGGAGAATGTAAACTCTAAAGTCTTTTAAGGCTTTTACCAAAGCAAAAGCTTGCTTCTCCATGATCTTGTAATTCAGAGCAGCATCTCTTAATGATTTTCTAAAGAAATCTATGGGTTGTTTATACCCTCCATTGTTCTTTTGTAATAATACCACTGCTATAGTATGTTCGGAAGAAAAAGAAAAATTATAAAAATCCTTAGTAAAATCAGGGATGATTAAGACAGGGGCCTCGGTGAGAGCCTGTTTGACTTGTTCGAAGGACTGTCTAGACTCAGCGTCCTACTTTATTTTTACATCTTTTTTGAGCATGTTGGTAATGTTCCTAAGTAGTTCGGCCCGATTTGGAATGAATCTTCGCAGAAAGTTAATTTGCCCGATAAAAGACTGAAGTTCTTTGAGGTTTCTTGGGTGTTCTAACTTTAGTATGGCCTCTATTCTGCTGGGGTCTATTTTGATTCCTTCCTTTGAGATGATATGTCCCAAAAGTTTGCCTTCTTCTAACCCAAAAAGACACTTCTTAAGATTTAAATAAATCCCAAACTTTCAACATTTCTCGAAAACTCGTCTAAGGTGTCGCAGGTGTTCATCATTAGATTGGGAAAAAATAGTCACATCATCTAAATAGATGACAATAAACTTACCTGATTCTTCCACGAAGGTGATATCCATTTCCCTCTGGAACATGGCTCCTGCGTTCATCAGACCAAAAGGCATCTTCACATACATGAAACTACCCCATGGTGTGGTGAAAGCGGTTTTTTCTTGGTTGTCCGGGTGAACTAGAACCTGGTTGTAGCCCGAGAAACCATCCAACAGAGATATACGACTAGACCCGACCACTCTTTGCAGGATGTGTTCCATTTTCGGAAAAGGGTAATTATCCTTCAGAGATGCTTTGTTCAGATTTCGGAAATCTATACAGAGTCTGATTTCCCCGGTTTTCTTTCGTGTAGGGACCAGATTAGAGACCCACTTGGAGAAACGCAATGGAACTATGATCTTGGCATCATACATTTTCTTGATTTCTTTTTCTATCAAAGGGAGTAACTTGGGATTTATCCTCCTAAGATTTTGCCTAAAAGGTTTTTGGTCTTATTTTATTGGAATCCTATGCTATATGATGCTAGTATCATAGGCTTTCAAATCTTCATAGCCCCAGGAAAAAACATATGAATACTCTTTGAACAACTCAATGTATTTGAGCTTTTGTTCTGGGGGTAACGACTTGGACAGCTTGACCATCCTAGGTTTCTCTTAAGTCCCTATATTACAGTCCTCTACCTCTTTTCCATGGGCTTCTATGTTTTGGTTCAACAACCAACAACCAAGCCAAGTACACTGTCGTCATTGGCCTCCTCAACGATGCCCATCATCATCGTATTCGTCACCTTAGCATCTTTCTTGACTCTCAACTAGTCGTCCTCCAACTCAACAATGTGTACCGTGTCCACTATCCTTGCCTCTTTTGCAAATACCTGTTGTTAGCACTTGGTAAATTTCCTAGAGGTTGAAAAGAAGAAATCTACAAAGGTAACTTTATCCAACTGCTTTTAAAGCTGGGATCTATCCCTACCAACTTCAGAGAGGGATCTCTCTATATGATTTAGCTTTGTTTTTAATTCAGATATTAGGCTAGGTAAATAAAAATGTAGGTTTTGTTGTCAAAGTGTTTTTGGATAGGTTGATGCAGTCTGCACATCCATTGGGCTATGGGGTAAGTATTTAATTAAATATGAGATACAACCAGAAACGCCAAAAGAAGACTTTCACAGGGTGAGATAATATACTCACTGGATCTTTTAGTAGTTTTAAATGATGGACAGAAGAAAAGATAAGAGAGATAACTTCAACTAACAAGCAGTTAAGAATTTCTTAATCGAAGATATCAAATGATAAACATTAAAATATTTAGAATCGGAAATAGGGTATCAAAGATAAATCTTGCAACATTACGTTACTCTTAAAGATTAGTTCCAGAAAACAATATGATCACAAAGCAAGCAAAACATTTAACTTAGAAAATCAACATCACCAGTGAATATACGCAAGAATCCTGTAAAAGTGCCTCCTCTTCATTAATGGTAGATCTCTTCCAAAATAGTACAGTTTGATAGCGATAGGGTGTGCGAATCAACAACCCTCAATACTTCGAAAGGTGAAGTATTTATAATTTCAAAATACAATCGTTCCTGTCATAACTAATCAGGACGTGCTTATTCTATTTTTAGTCTAACTAGTTTAACTAATCAAAATTGCTTGATGACTCGGTACAACTGCATGCGGAATTTCTGGGGTAGGCTGTTGGCGAGGTTCCTGTGCAGCCTCTTCTGAATGGACAGCTGACTGGATTGGGACAACTCATCTGCTAATCTAGTAGTTCACAAATTTCTTCCCATATGAGATGACTTGGCACTGTGACTTTGAGTAGTCTCCGATACACTTCATCCATGTCTGTATACTTAGCGAATCTGGGCTTAATGGGGAATATGTATTGAGTCTCATGTTGGATACTAATGTCCAACTGCAGGGCATCCATGAATTCTTTGCCAGTGATACTCCCTTGTATGCTTGCAAACTTTGAACTGTCCTTAGACACTTCAGCCAATCTCTTCTTGTAATCTGGGAGTGTCATTAGTTTTTCATTAATGACCATCAGACCAGGTAGGCCTTTCTTTTGGAGAGCATCAATCTTATTGAAGAACTTCTGTACTCCTTGGTCCATAACCTGAACCTTTTCTTCAATATGAAGCATTAGACTTCTCTTGGTTAAAACCCTTTTTACTTCGAGTATAGTCTCTATTCTGTCCTCAATCTTGAGTTCTTCTAGTTCTTCTCTGGTCTTTGAATTCAGGAACTTGATGATCTCATTTGCTTGTGTTGACATGTCCCCCAATTCCACTCTGATTTTCTCAACAGCCTGTTTTCTCCTCTGGAGCAACTCATTCTGTTCAAACATGATTTGAATCATGGGCCAGATCTCATTTATGGACTTGGTGATGTCCGTCCATACATTCTCTTTGACCTCAGCCAAAGTCTTCCCTGCCATTGTTTTCTTTTGGAGTTGTTGTAACTCTTTCCTGAGATGCTCAGTTACCTGCTTTTCTTTGGATAGGCTTGTCTGGAAGGAAGTTTTGAGCTCCTGGAGGTTCTCAACTTCTTTCTTAAGTCTATTGATTTCTGTCTTTTGCAGGTTCATCTTCTCCATGGATTTGGCAAGGTCTGTTGTCCCTTCTGGTAGTGACACTGGTGTTGCAAATGGGATTTTTGTCACTGCTGCTGTGCTTGCTCCTGAGATAGGAATGGCATTCAATGGAATGACTTCCATTGGTTTCATCTGCTCTTTCTCTTTTAGTAATCTCTCCATTTCAGCCTCCATCTCTTTGAGCTGAGCATTCTGCTCCATGAGTAGCTTAAGCATTTCGTCTTTCTCGCCTTCCTTCTCGGCTATCTCCTTCTCCTGTGAGTCTTTTATAGGTGGGAGTTTCAGTTTTTTCCTCAAAGAGGTGATGTCTGCATTTTTCTTCTTTATCATCTCTTCTGTTGCTTTGACGTTCGCAGGATCATAGACGATCTTGAGGACCAGCTCCTCCAATGTCTTGATTCTGTTGTCTTTTTCGAAAGATGATATTTTCTCCAGCTTGAGTTGTGTCTGAGCATTGTTCAATGATACCTAAAATTTTGCTGCTGAAGCTGAAGCATGTGCCAATGTGTGGAAAACCATCTCCCCTATTTGTTTGTGTAGATCCATCTGATCTGTTGGGTGCACGTCCTTCGCCTGGAATTCGAAGGTGGCCCTCTTGTAGTCTGAGATCACCTTGGGATCTGGTACCTGAGCTTAAAGGTAGGCCATGTGCATCCTGCCCTTTTCTATGTCAAATGTCGATAGCAGCCTATGCTGAGCGGTGGACGACTGTTTTTGAAACTGGGTGTAAGTACTGTTGGTGAGGGTCTGGTTCTTCTTCTTGATCAACTCGTACTTCTCGAAAATGCCCAACTTGGGCCCAGTCTTGTTTGTCTGAGCGTCTAATGGAGAATCCGAGGATTTATTTAGAACTACTGGGGTGATGCCCTGATAAAGGCTGGAACCAAAGGGTGGAATGACTAGCTTGATTACTTTGGTGGTTACTGTAGTATGCAGGACTTCTTGTTCTATAATCGGACTAGACACTGGAACTGTCTTTGGCCTCTTAGTGTGCAAATGGAACTCTTCTGATGATACCTCTGTTACCGACGGAGACGACTCTTGTCGAGGCCTCTTTTCCTTAGGGACCTGAGGTGTGGTAGTTGGTGGCACACTCATCAGGGGAACCTGCTTTTCCACTTCAACCTGCTATTCCATTTCGACCAAGGTGTCAGGCACCCACATTGTCTGATTTGCAAACTTTTCGATCTCGGGCTTGGACTCATGCACATACGGGATGTTTTTATTTTTCACCTGCATTTCTGAAATGATCCCGCATGGATCATAGTGCCATGGGAAACTTAATAAAAACTTCATCTCTCTCAGCATCCGGTCTGCTTCTTCTCCGGTGCCACGACTGTTGCAGATGAAAGAGCCTATCTGCCCTTTGATGCACAGCTGCTACTTTTTCTTCAATGAGACGAAGTGAATGTCGTCTGAATTAATGATTTTTCTAATATACTCTAATGCAAAGATTCTTACCGGTACGTACTTTGGTAGCTTATAGGGTGCCAATTCGCACCCGAAAACTTTGATCTCAGTGTGGTTTTGATACAGGAACCATTCTCCTTTCTTTGCATTGTCTGAGAGATGTAGAATTCTCTGGACCTCGTCATTTATTCATGGCTCAGGCCTGCCACTCATCATGCTTACCACCGGGTGATAGAAAAGATCAATGAAAACCTTGAAGCTATACTCTGTGGAGTTATGCTTCAGCAGAGAAGTCCATGTTGTGATTGCCTAGGGCCTTCCATCTGCGTCCATATTCTACATGGAGAAACTGAATTTATCTACTTGAAAGTAAATGAACATGTACGCCAGTATAGAAGAATATTTGAACATGCCCTCTGTGCCAAAATTCACGAACTATTCATGAATATTATCTGCCAAGAAGGTATTATAGTCGAACTGCGTTGTGGGCTTTTCATCCTTTGAGAAAATGGATATAAAACCCAAGATGGGCTCATCTACCCATTGGTCAGTATAGTAACCTAGCAGGGCACAAAGGGAGGAAATGATTTGGTTTCCTTTGGTGGAGAACATGGATGACGGGTAAGGGGGATTTGTGGAAGGGAATTGAGCGAAAGTGGGGAGGAAAAGCTCGAATATTTGATCTCTCTGGGGAAATGTCATTTTCTGATATAACTTAGTGAGGATTTCTAAATTGAAAGGGGACGCAGATTCAGCACGGGGAATCTACATCATCTAGTCTATGTCTTCGGGAGTGATGAAAAATAGGGTGTCTCCGGATGAGGATAAGACGGCTCGTTGTTCGGGAATATAGTGGGCTTGGCATTTCAGCGCGAATTCATGGAAATGGTGGATCTGGGGAAAAAGGTAAAGGGAAAAATTGGACTCCCAGAGTCCAATTTCATCGCTCTAGTCCAGGAACACTTCTCATAGCCATGACTATAGATCTAAAAAATTGAAGTCGCAAATGGTATCTGCGATCAGTCGGTTTTTTTCGACCTATGGAATTTTTTCCAAGTCGACAAGAGGCGGGAGAAAAGGATTCTCCTCTCCTTCTGCTTGTCTTGGCTTTGGCACCATATCTTGCAACAATACCTACAAATAAAACTGGGTTAGTGGGGTCGACTAACGGTGGATGAGGGTGACTGAAAAACAAGGGAGGCGTAAGAGGTAAAAATTCTTGTGCGATGAACGAATAGTGAATGAAGGAGGAAAACGGTAGTTTTATTTAAAAATGGGAGTCGGTTGGGCGCGGGAGACAGGTCAGCAGGATAACGGGTATGTTATCCTGTAATAAATGGACAACGGGCCACTTGGGGGTGATATGGCAAGTGACGGTGGCCCAAACATACAGACGGGTGACGTGGAGGCCAGGGATTGGAGGTAAATGTCGCAAAAGGGGGTCGGTCATGAGTGAAAAGGGAAAAGGACTGATAGCAGTTATGGGATGGGACATAACTTGGGAACAAGCGGAACAAGTGGCATCAGTGGAGGATGATGTCCTTGAGTGATGGAGGTTGTAAGATGGTATATGGTGAAAAGACTTCGGGACCAATAGATTTGTGCCACCTATGACAAGGGGCCCGCCGAAGGAAATATCCATTCTGGACCCCCCCCTTTTGGTTAAAAGAAGAACATCAAGGGGGGTCTGAAATCCATTGTAGACCGTTGATCTACACACCTGTTTCCTGGCCGCAAATCTTAATGCATCCTTTATTACTCATTCCAGACCCCCCCCCTTCCATTAAACGTAGAATGGACGGGGGGTCCATAATCAAATTTAGGCCGTGGATTAATGCGCTCGTTCCTGGACCGTCCAGATCTGCGTGATTCTTATTACCGATTCTGGACCCCCCCCCCCCCCCCCCTGGTTAAAAGCAGAACTTTAGGGGGGGTCCGGAATGCTCTGTGGGCTATAGATCTGGGCGCCACAATCTAGACCGCTGATAAGTGTAGGAAATATAAATCAGGAATATGTGTCGGGAAAACTTAGGATAAGTGCAACTTATGGGTTTTTTCCCAAAATTTTCAATAGATACCACCAAGGGACTTCGACCAAACTATCCTTTAGTTACTTGAGACATGGTTCTACATCTTTCATCAGGCTGGTTTTATTGGGGTGAAACAAATGAAACAAAAGAAACTAACCTACATGCTATCCAATCTTCCTAGGAAAATTAACCCAGATTAAACTGTTGGGTTAAGAAATTACTCTTTCTAAGGGCTATCTGATCAGGATTAAACAGTCTGGTCAGATTTATTCACTAATCTAACCTAAGGGCTATCTGACTAGGATTAGACAGTCTGGTCAGATTTATTCACTACCCTATCAACATTAAATTTAAAAAGAACTTGGCCATGCTTGAAAGGTATGGCCAAGTTACTATTATTGCATGGGGCTTCATTTCAATTCTTTTATGCCCTCTTTTTCTTTTTTTTCTTTTTCTTTTTCTTTTCTTTTTCTTTTTCCTTTCCTTTTTCTTTTCTTTTTCTTTTTCCTTTTTTTTTTCTTTTTCTTCTTTCTTTTCTTTTTCTTTTTCTTCAAATTATTTGCAGAATGAAAAATCATTTGTCAACAAAAACACTAGAAACAGATAATATCTCAGTCACCAGTTGATTCCCATAATTTATGGGGTGATAACACCTGCAAGTTAGACTTTTATCTCGACATTTTGATTTCATTACATTTACACATATTCCAAGACAATTAAATCAAATTACAGATAACTTAGCTAACATTGTGTTAGATTGGCATATATCACATCAAGATACCTCTACACACACATAAAACCATAAAGATTATGTCACAACACATATAGATTAGACAACATCATCAACACATTAAAAAACACATGTAAACATCACAAAGACCCCAAAATGTATACTCGTATATATATAAATCGGTCACCAGTGCCATCAAAATGTTTACATACATACATCACATACAAAATCCACAGGCGAGTGGAGCACCTCGGTACAAAACTAGTCTCACTACACCAAAATGGGCTCACCAGCCTATATACAAAATACAACCATACATAAAACGACACTCAAGGTGCCTCTAGCACACCACCTCCTGCCCCTCCCTCAGGTGGCGGTTTCCCACCCACTACTGGTCCCTCTGGATTGGGAGGTAACCATCCGGTCATCGTAGCACCTGCTACTATTGCTCACCGCACTACGACCTGCCACGTCAGCGGAACTTCCACACACTACTCCAGGATGCCCTCATCATAGATGCATGACCACATGCCCTCAGGCACGCCCTATAGAATCACCTCCAGATAGCAGTGAATATCCTCAAAATCTCCCCAGGCCTCAACTGGAGGAGCATGCGATGGCCCGGCACCAGGGTCATCAAAATGGCATCTCCTGGATGCTCTCTCATCACTAGCTAGTCTCACCTCGGCGTCCTCATACCGACGTCTCTCTCCTGCCCGCGGCCCTCCCCGAGGCAGTCTCCCTGGCTCCTGGCAAGCTGGCGCTCTCATCAGCTCAACCTTGCACCTACAAGGTCCCTCATCTACACATACAAACAACCAAATGATAGTATCAGCATCTATACAAAATACATATGTCATACTATCTCAAAAATCAACATATCAAAATCACAAACATACCTTAGTGATCAAACACCTCGCCTGGAGGTAACACCATGTCCGGATCACCTCGGAAGTCAACACCATAGTATGGATACTACATCATGACCTGCAGGATCTGTCACCACACCTGTGCCGCTTCATCCATGAAAAAATGGCCTCCCAACCACCACCGTGGCAAACCAAAATCATTGACCACCACCTCAGTCACGGCTCTCACGCACCAGGAGCTCCCAATAAAATCCTAGGGCGCAACATCGGCACCCTATCCAAAAACTAGGCCACCACAATGGACCCAAAGGCAAAGTCCCCTAAGTCTATAGACCGACATCTATCCAACTTCCCTACCATCCTGGCATGCAACATCAACCCCCAGGAAAAATGCTCACTAGCCAGTGCCCGCCCCATAACCCTCAACTAAATACTACTGATTCGTTGAGTCGCAAGAGACCCATATACCCTCACAATCATTGCTGCTACACAATGATGAGACAAAGCATCCATCGCCCCCATACTCACGACAGATCCCGACATGTAGTTCTCCCTCAAACAATATCATCGGCCCAAGGTCACCAACGACATGTCCACAGGTAACACTGGCTCCATCGATAGGGGCGTTCCCCGAAAAGGGAGCCTAGTCAGAAAATATATATCCTCCACCACAGTGAAGGAAATCTGCTCTTCTCGCACCATAAAGAAATGCAGGTCCAGACTCCACATCTAGATCAGAAACTGTAGGAGATACTCATGTGCCCATATCAACAGGCACTTGAAGAACTTCAGCAATCCACAGGCTGCCAAAGTGGCACGAACACTTGGCTCCTCAATAGCCACAACATCCCTCAGTTGTGACCAGTCTCGCTCTCGCCAATGGACCAGCATCATGCAAATGATCGCCTGCAACCACATAATACAGTCCTAGGTCAACCATATTGACCATAAAAAACATTAAAAAAAGATAAGTTTTGCACCTGTCAGCCTTGCCCCCAAGGCGCAGCTATTTAACCCACAGGCGTGCACATATGTGTGCATTTTCACCCCATAGGTGCGCCTGTCCACCCCATAGGCATGCACACAGGTGCGCCTATCCATCCCATAGGCGCGCATGCATGCGCACCTACCCACCCTACAGGGGCACCTCCATGCGCCCCTGTCACGAACACAGGCGCGCATCACAACGCGCTTGTCCACTCCACAGGTGCGCAACTGTGAAGCAAATAGGTGCGCATATCATGTGTGCCTTTGTCCCCCATGAGGGCACCCCCCTGCACAACTATCTAGATAATAGGCACTCATATTTCTGGATCTCCCATGCACTGGGGGACCCACACCCATAAAATCCCCTGTACGGCCCTCCGTATAGGCCCTGCCCATAAATTGAAAACCTACTTCTATGCAGAATGATAAGACCACTAACCTGAAGCTCATTGGTCCTGAATCGGCTGCCTCATCCTCCTGAAATCTCCAAATCTCCTATGAATACCTCTCGTCCAATCACTCTGGCAGCAAGTACAAATGAGGTGGCAATTTGGGCCCTACAACTATATATAGGCCTTTCCGCCAAACTTCCAAACACCATTCCGAGAGCTTCGGGTGTCTATTTTTTGATCTGTCTTCAGCCACGAGATCAGCATCTCGTCATCTACATCAAGACAATCCCCAAGCCAGTTTTTATCCTTCACCCTATGGGTGCCATTTTTTCATACCCCATCCAGGTACACATGCTCATGTTCAAAATTATCAAATAAATGCTTGTATGTTTGATTCTCTTCAGATATTGTTCACGTCGGGTATTTGGTTT
>JZKD02S0119281.1:354464-366035 GCA_000966675.3 Picea glauca | reverse complement strand
TCATATTCACCATTTCATATTGGCCAATATATCACTTTCTCACATAGATTATATCTAACAAAATTGTGTGTGTAAGAATGAAAGGATTCTTGAAGTGTATTTATAGCTTTTCAAATTAACTTCTTACCTTAAGTTTAGGGTAAACCTGTGCTTTCTTGTTACAACCATTTTACCCTTTAATTAATGACTTGTAACTATTTAGGGTCTTCTTAACCATTCTGTAGGGCTTCCAACTTCGTGACCTCATAAATCCTCAACCGTGAGGAACTATGTGACGCACTACCTACTGTTGGAAATGGTATGACAAGGACTAACCATCTACGAGTGTCTTACCTATATTTGCACTATCATTCATATCCTATTCCTCAAACAACATTGGGTTTCATGATCACACCTATGGGGATTCTTATAGACTTCTTCAAATGCATCCATCATATATGTTGACATCGATGATAACCAACCATCCAACACTAATATTTTCCTCTTGGTTTCTCTAACATTGCTTTGACAATGCAAATTGTAGGAACCTGCATCAGTTTCCATTGTCATTTACCCAAACACCAATAGATTGGAAAACACGATAGAATATCCTCCCTATGGATTCTCAGGTACATAGTACATGTTAAACATTGCCACTTATTTATAAATTAAATAGATAACCCAATTTGGCAAGAAATATGCTACTTCATAGCCTTATTTTAAGTAAGAATTATATATTTTTAAAACATCTAAAGTTATTTTCACTTGCTCAATCAAGCTATCAAACATCTTATGATGAACTTTGTAAAAAAATTCAATTAAATATTCTATATTTAAAACCATTTAAATTTATTTGTATGTTCTCAATTAAGTTATCAAACAATGTGTCGGTGTTAGATAAACATGACCATGATTTTATGTTCGAAGTAAAGACATGTTACGTACTTTCAATTGTCCCTACAATGTACCTATGTTTTTTTCCGAAGTAGAGACATGTTACTTCATATTGGTTGTCCCTACAAAGTTCCAATGATTTTCTATTCAAACTAGAGGTGAAAATATCACTCGCTTTGTTGTTTTTTCCCCTGATTTGATTTGAACCAAGGTTTTCACTTATGTATTTGAAACTTGTGACAAGTCAACTGTTGTTTCACAAACAAATACAAGTACTATTTGAGCATGTTACAAGGAAAATATCTCTATGGAACGACTTAAACCACAATAGACAGAATGACACACATAAATCAACTCTAATACCAAGTATGCTATATAAATGAAAATGTTAACAAGACAAGGTCAAGAGCCTCCCTCGTCTAGATGTTTGATGAAGACCAATGTTGAGCACACAAATCAAAGATTTATACCTGTAACTTGTACTCAACAACCAAAATACACAAGCATATGGTGATAATATAGAATCATAACATATATATTATCATAATCCATTAACATACATGAAAAATACTCCCATGGAATAATAATTCAAATATTTGCAAGATATGAATTGGATGAGAAAATAGTATTTCTATTAAAATAATCAAAAAATTTATATAGGTGAAAAACTTATGTATCGACACATCTTAGAACCGAGAAACTAAGTCCCTCTAGCTGGGTCTCCACCACTTCAATCCTCCACCAAAGGAAAACTCATATAAAGGAGACAATGAAGTTCAACATATTAAAGAAGGAAGAGCTTGGGGGTTGAACAATGAGTTCAAACCTTCAAGGATAAAGAGATGGAGACTCAATATGAAGTGAAATTTCTCCATAGTATATTTTCTCTCAACAATTGAATTCTCTCTCCCTTTAAAGGCTTGGATATGACTCACTTTATAGCCTTTAAATGGAACTGAAGGGCCAATTCAGAGCGTTTCCATTATATGGAAGGTCAAGGATCATGGATCTCATGATGTGACATGGAAACCCGACAAAATTTTTAATTTTGAGCATGAAACCCGATGTCCACGGAATGTAGTGGAGCAACCTGTGTATACACTTGTTGTCTAACTGGTAGGGTGTGTATATGTGGAAAAATGTGTTTTTTCAGCTCTGGAAGGTAAAAAGGGGGATTTCAAGTCTACATAGGGAAATGGAAAGGCCATCCAAGAAAGTTAGTTGCATGGGGTGAGGAAATTTTTTCTATAATAGAGAAAACATTTTTTGGAGCTTCAAACCCAACCCCGACTCCATGTAGGTATCTCGAATGCATTATCTGATTCATTTGGAATCAAATTGTAGTATTTGTTGTAACACATTTGGAAATCATTTCAATGATTTATAGACATGGAACCAACCTAACGATTTGGATTTTCACCCAGGAAACTGTAGTAACTGCACTAAATTTTCTTATCAAATGAATTAGCAAAAACCCTATTTTATTGAAAAACTCTAGGTGTCTCATTCTCAAGTATCAGAGGATTGCAGATATAGCAAGGTTGTTCTTTGAATATTCCCTTCTATCAAAACTCATGGAGATGGACAATTTAATAGACATAATTTCCAAGCCATGTCTAGTAATGGCATCAAAATCTACTCTTTATAACTTCAATTTTTCATATTTTATCACATC
This sequence comes from Picea glauca, assembly GCA_000966675.3. Lineage (NCBI taxonomy): Eukaryota > Viridiplantae > Streptophyta > Pinopsida > Pinales > Pinaceae > Picea > Picea glauca. The sequence continues at coordinate 363,487 of JZKD02S0119281.1, read as the reverse complement.
TATTGATTCCTCATTTTAATTCTACATTGTATGCTCACCTTTGGCTTAGTTTAACACAAAGTATTTTGCACTTGTTATGAATTCTTATGGAGAAATGCATAGTTTACCTTATAATTCATTAGGATTCTCACACTCATTGGCCAATTCTTCTCAATTAAGGGATGGGTCATTAGATAACTAGTGTGGTGATAGATACTTAGTAGTTGAGGGTTGAAGTTTAGGACAAGATAAGATCATTTTAATGCATATATGATCTTAGAGTTGGAAGTACCTCCCCAAATGGCCATACTACCACTCCCCATCTCATCTAATAAATATAAAAATGTGCATAATGTGAAAAAACACAGAAATATAAATGTGCATAATCATGTAGCACATATAAATGGAAATGTGGTAAGAATGAATTTAATCATGGTCCTTCTAGATGGTGTTTACTATTGATATATGTATATAAATGACTAACCTTGTGTTTATGTTTACATAGGTTTTTTCTTTTCACTATAATAGTTGAAAATTTTATTTTTAATTTTTAATTTAAAAAAATACTAATTAATTTTTTGAATTGATTTTTTGAATAGTGGGACAAAATTAAGTTCCCAAATCTTCCAAAATGGCATTGAATCTGAGGTGTGATGTTACCGAAATATAAAATAGGAGTTGAGGATAGAATTGAATTAATTGCAATGTGTGGATAATTCAATCGAAAACAAAAACAAGCATCTAACACTGCACATTACTTATATTTAAAATTTCTAATTGCGAAAATTACTTATATGTCTCACCCTTCATAAAATTTCTAATTTCCAATTATCATTAGATCATTAGTACTTTCATGTATAAAAATAATGATCAGAGTTAAACATCATATTTCAACATACTCCCTTATAGGATCCTCCGAATAAAAATGTAGGTGAATCCTTTGTTGACGATTTTTTCTTCGAATCTATAATCAATGTGGCGAAAACGGGCAAAGGCTCTGTCGAACCGATGAAATTTTTCTTCATATCTATAATCAATGTGGAAAAATTGACCAAAGCCTATGTCGAACTGAGGAGTGCTTGGGTTCTTAAATTACTATATGAAAATTTATGGCTTCCAAATGGCATTGAATGACCATAAAAGTGGCGATGAAAAGAATAATTAGGAAACCATATTAGCACAAATATATAAAATCACAACTCTCAAATTTCCATGCTTGTTTTGTCAAATTAGGTGGCTTTTGAATGTTTAGGTCATAATAAAATAGCCCATATACTTGAATTAAAACAAGAAAGGACATAAAGTATGGGGAAATGTCGAACATGAAGCCTGTATTTTGTGTAAAACATTTAGTAAAATCTTTGTTTTCTGTATACACAAATATTATATATTTGGTGGAATTTTTTTTCCTCAGTGGTCTCAAATTGATGAAATATTTATGTTGAAACCTTTTATAACTCTTGGGGATGAAGTTAAAATGGTCAAGAATTTTTATTTAGTATCTTTCATGATATTTTGCAGGGACACAATTGAAGGTGTCCACAATTGAAAAAAATAACATAATAACAAGGTAGGATATTCCATGCATAGTTGAATCTACAACCATGGCTCTACAGGTAATTGGAGGAGAAACGCGGCATGATTTATGGAGATGGAGATGAAATTTTGAGTTTTTCTCAATGACATATGTGGTAATTTTGAGTTTTTTTCTTTTTAAATGTCATGTCCATGAGTCATTTGATATAAGAGTAGTCTAAACATTCTATCTTTTGGTTGTTTTCCGGTGATTTTTCCGGTTTGATTTTGTCTGAAATACAGTGGGGAATGGTTGGATCTGAATATTTGAGTGGTTAAGTTTGCATAATCGAAATGCCCCGAGGGTTTTTCAACATGTTGAATCCATTTATGCATTCAGAAATACAATTTAAACAATAAAAAATAGAGATTTTGTCTAGATTTAAATCGATAGATTCTGACCAAAAACACCAAAAGATAGAATATTTAGCCAACTCCTTTAATATATGTTTCTATAAAGAAAAGTAAATATTGTTTAGTAAAAAAATAACACAATAATATATAATCTTTTTGAAAAAATGACTATGTTGTGTATAGTGTCTTGATGAATAGATTCATCCATATACATGTATGTGTGTTGTACTTGCATGGTGATATCCTTTACACTCGAAACATAGTAGAGTATGTATTTTGTGGAAGAAATAAAAACATGGTATTTTAATGATAATTTTTTATAATGTGTCAAAGACACTCGTAGCATAATATATTATACTTTCTCAAAGACACTTACAACATAATATATTATATTTTCTCAAAGATACTCACAACTTAATATAGTATGTAGTTTGTGGAAGAAATAAAAATATATTATTTTATTAATAATTTTTATATTTTATGAAATAAATTAACTTTATTTATAAATTTTTTTTACCATACAAAACAAGTGTCTCAATAGTAGCTATCTCTTTGCCGAAAATGAATCTGTTCAACGTTTTGTTGGACAAAAATAAAAAACAAAAAATAGATCTAGTTGCTAATAAGTATGATGACATTTCTTAATAATAATTGAAAATCTAACATTAGTCCATATGTAACACAAAATCTTGCATACACATTTCTATAGGAAATATTGGTGTTAGTTTCTCTGCTCAGTCGTAATATAGTGAATGAATGGATCTCATACATGACTATGTGATTTTGATAAATGAAAGAAAACAGATTTCTGAAGCGATGAGGAACATTGACTATGCCTTTATCCTAAATTCGACTAGATATCTCTCGAGGTAACCCTGCTAAGGGCTAATTGAAACATCCAATGGATGATCGAACCATTTTGGTGGATTGATCACATTTCATAGAGATTATTAATCATAATATTCAATTTTCATTTGTGTGAAATATATATATATATATATATATATATATATATTCCTAGTGAAAAGAAAACATAAAATTCCACATTAGTTTGAGTGCGAAGAGAAAAAATAAAATTCTGAAAATATAAGAGTGTTGGACCACAACACTAAAAATCCACATTATTTCGGGTTGGAAGAGAAAACATAAAATTGTGGAAAATATAAGTGTGTTTGACCGCAACCTTGTTGTAGCATCCCACCCTAACTATTTGCAGGTAGGTTTCTTAAAAGAGGCCACTTATTGCCACATATAAATAAAAAATAAGTTTATTGTTTTTTAACACGTGACATTAAAAAATGAATAAGGGCATGTTGAAGTTACATAGCCCAACTAGTGAAATAAGTATATAAGTTCGTTGATTGTAATACTATGTAACATTTTAATTATTGGTTACAAAATTCAACTAATGAAAGAGATATATATATGTTCATGCATGCATTGCAATAGTATGTAACATTTTGATTATTATTATTATTTTAATATTAATGAAAGAAATTTGTATTTTCAATCAATTATACATTGAAATTATTGTTGGGATGATAAAAGGTAAATGAAAAACTCTGTTACAATATTGTTGAGTTAATAAAGTGGTAAAACATAAACCTCCTTACACATATTGATTCAACCATAATGAATTGTATAAATAAAACAAATAGAATCTACACTTACGTGATCACATCACTAGTGTCAATGATGTGTGTTGGAGTGTTTGGGATGACTCAGGTTTTACCTTAGGTTTCCAACATAACCCTACAAACCATCGACCCTTCTGGAGACTAGAAGGAAACACTACGCATAAAGTGCACAATGAAGTCTCACCCAAGATGGATTATAGGTGACTGCAAGATCCAAATGTATGCAATTATGGAAGGGATGTGTCTCATGAGGATGTCATACATAGTTTCTACTTCAACATATCATATCTACCATTCTATAATCATCTCCATTCATTAACATTCATTCTGCAGTAAATAACATAACTTATTATGGTGTGTGTTGTATTCTACTACTAACAGGTTCATTCATTCATCATAAACCATTGTAAAAACATAAAAGAAAACATTCCACACAATGACACAATATTTTATCATGGTTCACCCCCTGGGCTACGTCCACAAAAATATAGAATTCTATTCTTCTTTATTATTCTACATCAAAATTCATAGTGTTTTGCACATTACATTAGAAGTGCATATGAAATGCACATGTATATGTGAGTATGACCATTGTCACACCAACCTCCACAACTTATGACCTGACCCTCTTGAGTTTATAGCAATGCACACATGAGGCTAACAAGACCGCACCAAGATCCACATGTTGCAATCTTACCCTCGAATATAATCCATCTTTGTCTCCAAAACCGACTGTAGGAACATCAAAACTAGTAAATGTGAATCATAACCGATATCTGAACTCTACTTCCAAAACTTGATCTCCTGAGATCTTACACTACACATTTATACTAAAAAATTGGGTTAAAACCCATTACATGAATTACCAAAACCCTAAGCCTAAGTGGATTAGGTTTATCCACATTCTAACTTCCTATGCACAGGTGTTCCATTATATTCTTCCTTCCTTTCACTCTTATGCTTCCTCACACTGCTTTTCCTTGTTCTCCAGCATGCGCTCCTTTCCTTGCCCCTTTCTCAACTGATTCATTAATTTCTATGAATTTCCCCAAAATAGCTTATGCGATCAAGCCCCCAACACTTACTTGTGGCTCATCCTAATCCACTCAGAAATTGTTTGCATCCTACAATAACTTCTCCATCATGTAGAATTTTCCTGCAATATCTTCAGGTTGATCTTTTACCTATGCACTCTTCTCTGCCACAGACTCCATAGTCTGCCCAGTGATATGATACTTCAACAAATCTTCAGTCTCCAAGATGATTTTTCCAATATGTCCCTTGGTTTCATCAATCTCATTCAACATTTTTTCTACCCCTTCTTGCAATGGATATAACATAGCCTACCTAGATTTCTTCTCTGCATGTATGCTCTTCCATTATGCCCACAGGTTCTTCAATTCCCGCGCACTCTTCAACCTATGTGATATGTTCATTGTTTTCTTCCTTTTCTTGATTTCTTGTAATGAAGTATTTACTCATTCTTCATTCTTGTCTAACTCGTGCATATTTTCATCCTCTTGCAGATCTATCCATAACTGTGTGCTTTTATCGTATAACTCTGTAATTTCCTGACTTTTATGTGCAATACTCTCCTTATGTCCTATCACCTCCTACTCCCTATGCATTGTAACCTCTTGTGGAATTATTGGTTGTAGGAGTTCCATCAACTCTGTGATGTGACTCTTATAAGCCTCCATAGTTTGCACAATCTTCTCAATCTTCTCCTCTGTGGGCCTGTTCCCTTTCTGCATGTTGTCCGGGATAGTTTTAAGCACTTTGTCTACCCACTTCTCTATCCTCTCTGCATGTTGCTTCATTTCCTCTTTTTCAAATTGCACATGGTTGAGTGTTATCTTCAGTGTCTCACTTACTTTCTTAACTAATTGTAATTCTATCGCATCTACTCAGGCCCTTGATTGAATCTGCTACGCGACACCGACTTGAATTTTATACAACACTTTTGTTGGGACCTTGGACATTTCCAAGTCCAAGTGATATATATCCTTCAACTGCTTTTGTGCTATTTCCTCATCAATCTGCAACATGTCCTGAGTAATAGGAAAATTTTCATTCCCCAACGCTATGATCTAGATCATCTCCTCTGCCAGAACTGTCTTTTTCTTAATAGTCTGTTGTTGTGGCACCTATTCCTTCTATTGTATTGTAGTTAGTTGTTGTTTTTCCAGTGTCTCTTTAACCTCTATCAACTTCTTCATTATCTCTTCCCTATTCTTCTAACCCTGTTAAGAACCTGAATAGATCTACAAATATAATCACCACAAATACTGAATACACAATATATCCACAAAGAAAGATAGAAGAAACCACACTTTATTATTACCAAACCTTTAAGGTAGGGCAACACCATACAATGGATCCTATTATGGAAGGGATCCTCTCCTGTTCACTTTCCTCTTCGAGGGGGCTTCCTCCTAATGAGCTTCAGGTCCAAATACAATACTTCTCTTCATATCCCATTACATTGCTTGAACCCCTTTATATAGTACTACCATCACCTAAGAACATTCTGGAGGAGGAATCTTCTAGAAGTAGAACCTTCTAAGAAGTCATCTTACATTTATTATATCTAATTACCCATTTGTTATATCTAACTACCATAGTGGGTCTTATTTAATAATATAGTGGACCTATTCCACCTTACATTGAATGGCCTCCACTATTATCACCATGGGCCCTCTGGCCCCTGCCCCACTAACTCTCTAGCTACCTTACATTCCATCCCCCTTATGAAAGCATTGTCCTCAATGCTTGTTGTACAACCATAAACCAGGGTCCCATGGATAAGTGTGGACCACAATGCTGAAGTAGACTAGAGAACCATGGTCCCATTGAAAAATGGAAGCCACCATGATGAAGTAGTCCAACCACCATTGTAAACCAAGGTCCCATGTCCAATTGCTCATGTGAACCCCACATGGAAGATATCGACACCCAATAACCAAATGAAAATGATGCTCCCAATACTGACACTGATCATGTGGATCCAAATAAGAATATTCAGCCATATAGTGGGAAAGGGTCAACGCTGAATCTTGAAATAACAATAACATTGTAGAATATGCAGGCTGGAGGTTGGTAATCACAACTAGCTCTTGATGTGAGACATTGATGTTCTCTACAGAAGGTGGAGTAGAGTCATGAAATAAAATATGGAAGTGGTTGTCATCCTAGAAATGACAACTATCCATATACCAATCATCACAATCGCCCTCAAAATCATGCCAAACATATATTTATTGATTATATCCATCCCTGAGGTCCGCCATAAGAAATATCTCCTGCATGCTATCCAATGAATCTTGAATACTAAGAAAACTATTATTGAGGCCATCTACAAAGCCATCCAATCTGTCATTCAATGTGTCAAACAATTGGGCTTTGAATGCTTCAGTAATCTGTAGAATTTATTTGATGGTTTGAGAATAAATATCCATCTGAGCACCCTATGAAAATTTATGAACTCTACAGTCCCTCTGCCATCACGAAAAAACCCAAAAAATAGAACAATAAATTACTATAGAAAATAGCGACGTTTTCCGAAAAAACTCTGAAAAACTATTGAATTTAAAATGGTCATAACCTCACTTCCCGGACTCCACTTCGGCTGATTTTTTTTTTGAAATTGGGTGAAATTGTGAGAGGAACTCAGATATGTAATTTTTTTTGGGAAAACTCAGCCTCTAGATGCTACATAAATAAATAAAAATTGTGTCGCCGTCCCTGGAAAAAACCCTGAAAATTTGCAAATTTTAAAACTTCAATATCTTGACTTCCTAGACTCCGTTTCAGACAAATTTTTTTTCAAATTGGGTGTTTTTATGAGAGGAACTCAAATATACAACCTTTTTCTACAAATGTTTTACAGAAATATACCAAAATTTTTTGGAATGTCGCGGCCCTATTTTTTTTCTTCTCTGAAAAAAATCTGCAAAAATTAAAAATATTTGCCCACAATGTCTGCCAAGGAAAGTGATCTGATACCAATTGTTAAGAAATTGAATAGATATACAAATATAATCACCACAAATAATGAATACACAATATATCCACAAATCAAGATAGAAGAAACCACACTTTATTATTACCAAACCGTTAAGGTAGGGCAACACAATACAATGGATCCTATTATGGAAGGGATCCTCTCCTATTCACTTGCCTCTTTGAGGGGGCTTCCTCCTAATGAGCTTCAAATCCAAATACAATACTTCTCTTCATATCCCATTAAATTTCTTGAACCTCTTTATATAGTACTACCATCACCTAAGAACATTATAGAGGAGGAATCTTCTAGAAGTAGAACCTTCTAAGAAGTCCTCTTACATTTATTATATCTAATTACCAATTTATTATATCTAAATACCATAGTGGGTCTTATTTAATAATATAGTGGACCTATTCCACCTTACATTGAATGGCCTCCACTATTATCACTATGGGCCCTCTTCCCCCCCTCCCCAACACACACACTATAACCTCTCTAGCTACCTTACAAAGCCTTCTCCCACCAATCTATTGCATTGTCCTATACTTTCCCTGCAACCATATATGCATCATCCTCTGTCAATGTTAGTTCAAGGATGATATTGTGTGAATTCATCTTCTTTCACTTCCCTCTTGTATACAATATTGTCATCTTCACGGGAATTTTCTCTGTCTACGATGTTGTATCCAGTATCTCTATGTATGGTAGATATACTCCTCATAGTTCCTCTTGCGTAGGAACATTCACATCCTTCTGCGCTACTCCATTAGTATCATTATGTGCTCCTCCATTTATTACTTTTGTGTGGTCCTTCTTCTACGTGGAAGGATTCAGATTAGAGTTCTTGTTCCTTGACTTCCTAACCATTTTTCTCCCCTTGTTTCCTTTGTGCACTATGTTTCCTTTCTTGTATTCACTGTTGGTCTATTTCAATTTTGTGATGGACCAACTTTTGCTTGCTTCTTAGCTTTTTATCCCTTCCTGGAAGATACTGGTACCTTCCATGCTTCAGGCCAGTATTTCATGTCCAATTGTACTTCTTTTATTGTCACACAATATCTTAATTTCAACCATTCCTTCTTGGCATCCCTTTTGGCCTAGATCCACATATTATGTCTAGAAGCCTTAAAATATTCTATGCTTTGATGCTCATCCACCACTTTTGGTGGTATCCTCCATGTATTGGCTATGATTTTCTACATATTGTTATAATACATAGAAAATATGTTGGATTTTTCCTTCCTTTGTTTCGTGTATGAGGTGCGCCATAATGTTGTATACTTGTTTGTGCAACACTTTCCTCGCCTTGGGTAAAATCTGTTGTATTTGGGTTCTCCCCAACCCACCAAAGATATTGAGATAATCAAACATGCATAATGGAACTCTGTTCCAAGATCCTTTTCATCCTTGCATTCATCCAAAAATAAATTCAGTAAGTATGGGCTCCAACTGAGTAAATTCCCCTTTGCACA
>JZKD02S0119281.1:334219-354454 GCA_000966675.3 Picea glauca | reverse complement strand
AAAAAAAAAAAAAAAAAAAAAAACAAAAACAAAAACTCAAAATTACCACATATGTCATTGAGAAAAACTCTAAATTTCATCTCCATCTCCATAAATTATGTCGTGTTTCTCCTCCAATTCCCTGTAAAGCCATGGTTGTAGATTCAACTATGCATGGAATATCCTACCCTGTTATTATGTTATTTCTTTCAATTGTAGACACCTTCAACTGTGTCCCTACAAAATATCGTGAAAGATACTAAATAAAAATTCTTGACCATTTTAACTTCATCCCAAGAGTTATAAGAAGTTTTAACATAAATATTTCATCAATTTGAGACCACTAAGGAAAAAAATTCCACCAAATATATGATATTTGTGTATATAGAAAACAAAGATTTTACTTAATGTTTTACACAAAATACGGGTTTCATGTTCGACATTTCCCCATACTTTATGTCCTTTCTTGTTTTAATTCAAGTATATGGGCTATTTTATTATGACCTAAACATTCAAAAGCCACCGAATTTGACAAAACAAGCATGGAAATTTGAGAGTTGTGATTTTATATATTTGTGCTAATATGGTTTCCTAATTATTCTTTTCATCGCCACTTTTATGGTCATTCAATGCCATTTGGAAGCCATAAATTTTCATATAGTAATTTAAGAACCCAAGCACTCCTCAGTTCGACATAGGCTTTGGTCAATTTTTCCACATTGATTATAGATATGAAGAAAAATTTCATCGGTTCGACAGAGCCTTTGCCCGTTTTCGCCACATTGATTATAGATTCGAAGAAAAAATCGTCAACAAAGGATTCACCTACATTTTTATTCGGAGGATCCTATAAGGGAGTATGTTGAAATATGATGTTTAACTCTGATCATTATTTTTATACATGAAAGTACTAATGATCTAATGATAATTGGAAATTAGAAATTTTATGAAGGGTGAGACATATAAGTAATTTTCGCAATTAGAAATTTTAAATATAAGTAATGTGCAGTGTTAGATGCTTGTTTTTGTTTTCGATTGAATTATCCACACATTGCAATTAATTCAATTCTATCCTCAACTCCTATTTTATATTTCGGTAACATCACACCTCAGATTCAATGCCATTTTGGAAGATTTGGGAACTTAATTTTGTCCCACTATTCAAAAAATCAATTCAAAAAATTAATTAGTATTTTTTTAAATTAAAAATTAAAAATAAAATTTTCAACTATTATAGTGAAAAGAAAAAACCTATGTAAACATAAACACAAGGTTAGTCATTTATATACATATATCAATAGTAAACACCATCTAGAAGGACCATGATTAAATTCATTCTTACCACATTTCCATTTATATGTGCTACATGATTATGCACATTTATATTTCTGTGTTTTTTCACATTATGCACATTTTTATATTTATTAGATGAGATGGGGAGTGGTAGTATGGCCATTTGGGGAGGTACTTCCAACTCTAAGATCATATATGCATTAAAATGATCTTATCTTGTCCTAAACTTCAACCCTCAACTACTAAGTATCTATCACCACACTAGTTATCTAATGACCCATCCCTTAATTGAGAAGAATTGGCCAATGAGTGTGAGAATCCTAATGAATTATAAGGTAAACTATGCATTTCTCCATAAGAATTCATAACAAGTGCAAAATACTTTGTGTTAAACTAAGCCAAAGGTGAGCATACAATGTAGAATTAAAATGAGGAATCAATAGATGTGATAAAATATGAAAAATTGAAGTTATAAAGAGTAGATTTTGATGCCATTACTAGACATGGCTTGGAAATTATGTCTATTAAATTGTCCATCTCCATGAGTTTTGATAGAAGGGAATATTCAAAGAACAACCTTGCTATATCTGCAATCCTCTGATACTTGAGAATGAGACACCTAGAGTTTTTCAATAAAATAGGGTTTTTGCTAATTCATTTGATAAGAAAATTTAGTGCAGTTACTACAGTTTCCTGGGTGAAAATCCAAATCGTTAGGTTGGTTCCATGTCTATAAATCATTGAAATGATTTCCAAATGTGTTACAACAAATACTACAATTTGATTCCAAATGAATCAGATAATGCATTCGAGATACCTACATGGAGTCGGGGTTGGGTTTGAAGCTCCAAAAAATGTTTTCTCTATTATAGAAAAAATTTCCTCACCCCATGCAACTAACTTTCTTGGATGGCCTTTCCATTTCCCTATGTAGACTTGAAATCCCCCTTTTTACCTTCCAGAGCTGAAAAAACACATTTTTCCACATATACACACCCTACCAGTTAGACAACAAGTGTATACACAGGTTGCTCCACTACATTCCGTGGACATCGGGTTTCATGCTCAAAATTAAAAATTTTGTCGGGTTTCCATGTCACATCATGAGATCCATGATCCTTGACCTTCCATATAATGGAAACGCTCTGAATTGGCCCTTCAGTTCCATTTAAAGGCTATAAAGTGAGTCATATCCAAGCCTTTAAAGGGAGAGAGAATTCAATTGTTGAGAGAAAATATACTATGGAGAAATTTCACTTCATATTGAGTCTCCATCTCTTTATCCTTGAAGGTTTGAACTCATTGTTCAACCCCCAAGCTCTTCCTTCTTTAATATGTTGAACTTCATTGTCTCCTTTATATGAGTTTTCCTTTGGTGGAGGATTGAAGTGGTGGAGACCCAGCTAGAGGGACTTAGTTTCTCGGTTCTAAGATGTGTCGATACATAAGTTTTTCACCTATATAAATTTTTTGATTATTTTAATAGAAATACTATTTTCTCATCCAATTCATATCTTGCAAATATTTGAATTATTATTCCATGGGAGTATTTTTCATGTATGTTAATGGATTATGATAATATATATGTTATGATTCTATATTATCACCATATGCTTGTGTATTTTGGTTGTTGAGTACAAGTTACAGGTATAAATCTTTGATTTGTGTGCTCAACATTGGTCTTCATCAAACATCTAGACGAGGGAGGCTCTTGACCTTGTCTTGTTAACATTTTCATTTATATAGCATACTTGGTATTAGAGTTGATTTATGTGTGTCATTCTGTCTATTGTGGTTTAAGTCGTTCCATAGAGATATTTTCCTTGTAACATGCTCAAATAGTACTTGTATTTGTTTGTGAAACAACAGTTGACTTGTCACAAGTTTCAAATACATAAGTGAAAACCTTGGTTCAAATCAAATCAGGGGAAAAAACAACAAAGCGAGTGATATTTTCACCTCTAGTTTGAATAGAAAATCATTGGAACTTTGTAGGGACAACCAATATGAAGTAACATGTCTCTACTTCGGAAAAAAACATAGGTACATTGTAGGGACAATTGAAAGTACGTAACATGTCTTTACTTCGAACATAAAATCATGGTCATGTTTATCTAACACCGACACATTGTTTGATAACTTAATTGAGAACATACAAATAAATTTAAATGGTTTTAAATATAGAATATTTAATTGAATTTTTTTACAAAGTTCATCATAAGATGTTTGATAGCTTGATTGAGCAAGTGAAAATAACTTTAGATGTTTTAAAAATATATAATTCTTACTTAAAATAAGGCTATGAAGTAGCATATTTCTTGCCAAATTGGGTTATCTATTTAATTTATAAATAAGTGGCAATGTTTAACATGTACTATGTACCTGAGAATCCATAGGGAGGATATTCTATCGTGTTTTCCAATCTATTGGTGTTTGGGTAAATGACAATGGAAACTGATGCAGGTTCCTACAATTTGCATTGTCAAAGCAATGTTAGAGAAACCAAGAGGAAAATATTAGTGTTGGATGGTTGGTTATCATCGATGTCAACATATATGATGGATGCATTTGAAGAAGTCTATAAGAATCCCCATAGGTGTGATCATGAAACCCAATGTTGTTTAAGGAATAGGATATGAATGATAGTGTAAATATATGTAAGACACTCGTAGATGGTTAGTCCTTGTCATACCATTTCCAACAGTAGGTAGTGCGTCACATAGTTCCTCACAGTTGAGAATTTATGAGGTCATGAAGTTGGAATCCCTAAAGAATGGTTAAGAAGACCCTAAATAGCTTCAAGTCATTAATTAAAGGGTAAAATGGTTGTAACAAGAAAGCATAGGTTTCCCCTAAAGTTAAGGTAAGAAGTTACTTTGAAAAGTTATAAATACACTTCAAGAATCCTTTCATTCTTACACACACAATTTTGTTAGATATAATCTATGTGAGCAAGTGATCTATTGGCCAATATGAAATGGTGAATATGAGGAAGCGAAGGAAGTGCGAAGAAGAAAGTTTCAATATTGCATAGGAGAGCGAGGGTTTCTGAGAAACCCTAGTTTGGGTTTTGTACACACATGAATATTGAATTAGGTTTTATTCTCCTCATTATGGCAAACTAGAAATTCTCGTGCATAGGAAGATCTGTAATATCCTCCTATCCTTTTGGTCTTGTCACTATCGATCTCATCGACAGTTTATAATGTGGATCCTCATGTATGCACAAAAAACTAATCTTCAACACTACATCAAAACGAGGTGCCTATTTCCATGCACGACCCCTATTATTATTATTATTATTATTATTAAAGGTGCCACTAATGCATGATCGTTATCACATTCATCAAAGTTCATTCTACTTGGGCCCATGCTCTCAATAATTATGTGAGGTGATTTATCCAACCAACCCATCACATGCATATGATGATTTGGATTTGGAACACTCAAACAAGAAATAGAGGGTTCATGTAATACCCTTATTTCCCCCAGCTTGTAATTAATCATGATTACGAATTGTCATGAAATGGTATATAAACAGTTTAAATGTATCATTGTGTGATTTAAAAATGTCAACAACTTATTGTGGGGGTGAAGCTTTGAAATTACTAGCCATCATACCACTAGAGGAAATAATGAGGGAGCCTATTGAGGGGATTCATTATGCTAAGATGACCCAAATCTCCTTGTTGAGATATTTAATATGGAAAATAATAAGTTATTTCCCTTCCCTAGTTTCGAGACAAATTAGTTAATAAGAGGGGGATGATAGTTGAAAAACCAACCACCCTCAATGGATAAGAGTATGGAAGATATATCTAAGGTAGCATAAACTATTGGCCAAAAGTACCAAATAGTACTGTGATCGAGGTGGATATCGGTGGCCACCCACTATTACAGGTGAATCCTTTTGTGAACAAGCGGATTCCCTCTTGGTCTCTAAACTCCTAAGGCCAAGAAAAAAAAGTTCTTAACATGGACACTGACATCCTTTTATATCTAATCAAGATAATATATGAAGGAGAAGAATAAAGATATGTACCTTATTAATGATGTTTTTCCTTGCAAAGTCCAGGCTGAGCTTCGATCCTGAGCTCCTTGATAGGTCCTGTAGAACAAACAAAGATACAATGGACTTCCTACTCTACTGAGATTAGCTTAAATATATATCTATCTACTTAAGACAAACTCATGTGGAATAAACATAAGTTTGAAAGAAACAGACGAAGCATTGATATATTAATAAGAACAAGTAAAAGCACTTACAATCCTTTGATGAAGGTGCAACAACTTCTTCCAGTTCTCCTTGTCGAACCCCTTTTCTCAAGTATTCTACACTAATTTATTTGATGGCATCTTACTTATGGGATCATAAGTTTGGTGTAATTCTCAATCTCCATTCTTTTCTGTTAATACCACTTATAGGATCATAAGTTTGGTATCAATCTCTAGTCTCCCTTTCACCATGAGAAGGCCTCCTTATATAAACTTGGAGAGGCCCAACCACTTGAGATATATTTGGGATAAGTTGAGGATTTCTCTCTTTCAGTTGAGGATCTTCCCTAAGATCATGCTTTGACCTTCTATTTGAATCCAACCACCTTCATAATTAAGGGGATTCTTCCCTGTTTTAGCTCAACAAACCAAAAATCCGATCATAAAAGGTAGCGCTCCCCCAAAAGGGTACACAAAGCATTTGAACACTCCCCCAAAGAGGTACAGGGAATGTTGGAACTCCCTGACATTGGGTAGGGGGGAAAGACCCTCCAAAATCCATTTTTGATTGGGTTTTGCAGTGGCAAAAGGCTTATACTTCTTGTCAACTAATTTCTCTTATTCAAAACTAGTCTTTGAGGTGTATTAAGTATCCTTATGATGTCCTTATAGGCAGGACATAGGAAAGATGGAATTATGATTTTTGTGACACTTGTGGTCAATATGCGACACTTGCGGACAAGATGCAACACTTACAACACTTGTAATGATGACACGTGCAACACTATTTAACTGAGTAATTTTGATGTGTAATAGATTGCCCCCCAAAGTATGAAGTCAGAAGATAATGATGACTAAAGTACTTTGTATACTTTTTCGAGCAAGGTTATGGATACAGAGAGGCTGGAAAAAGCTGCACACAACCATCAAAAAAATATTATGACATGTTTCAAACCCAAGGCAGGCATACCTATGCTTGAGTGATAAATACTTTTTAGGTATGGCTGCCATAAAATACACTATAGATCCATAATTATATTGATAAAAGGTATAGCCACTGAAGATACAATATGGATCTATACTCCTATGACTTGAACTAATCGTAGCTACGAAGAATACATAGTGGATCTATGAGATGACAAGACATAGCCACGACCAATACAAAGTGGATCTATGTAATTTTATATGTGTTATAGTTCAAAAGAACTCTTTCAAAACCTAGGAAAAGTATACATAAGAGTGAAAAATCAACCCAGGGTCTTCTTGCCAATCCCAATGTAGTATGAATCTAATCATGTGAATAGATGTCCAGATGTTGAACATGGTAGAAGCCACTTGATTACCAGTCAATGAGGTAAATCATTAACAAGCGCAAGGGAGATCACCATTAATGTCAATGATTCCCAAGGTACTCTAGTACATTCCGATGAATGTGAATAGATGAGCTAAAATTGAACATTTGTGGAATCATCTGATCAAAGGTCAATGATGTAAACTCACTGTCGGATGTGAGTAGGTATACCATTGAGGCATGCAGGTCCCAAGGTACTAACTGGTTTCTGAGTCTAGTTCCCAGATAAGGTGTTGAAGTCGAAAGGAATAGACTTGTCGAAGGAGGGCCTTCATGTATCCCCCATCAACAAAACAAAACTGACACATAGTTGTAATTGGTAGATCAAATGAACATCGATTGACATAGGTATTGAAGTAGGATATTTGTGATGGCTGACTCCTGAGGCAGATACTTCTCTTGAACATTGAAGCACAATAACATAAATTTGACATGGACCAAAACTTGATGATGCAGTGGATGCTGTGACTTTCGTTAGGTGACCCAAAGGAGTAAAAGAAACTCAAAGGATTGGCTTAGTGAAGAGGTTCAGCGAATTAAAATGCATGCAAAGACAAAGTGTCGTGCTCTAAAAAACTGCTTTGCTTGCTTCCTTCAATTTTTCCCCCATCTAGATAGACGAGTACCTCTTTTTAATTTAACGAGCTCGAGGAGGGTAACACATGATTGATATAAATCACCTTCGTTAAGTTCCTCCTCCTTTGTTTAACGAAATGGAAGAAGTAAGGGTTTGGTCCCATATGGGCCCTTCAATGTATGATTGTTTAACGAGTCCAGAGAAGGTAAACTCAGTGATTTTTCATATTTAGAGAGTCTGAAAAGAACTTAAAGATGACTCCGGTGTTGTCCTTTTTCATAATGTTAGTCTCGCAAGGACAAAAAAGAGATAAACTATCACTTGAAAGACACCCTTTCAAACCTTTGAACGAGTGGGAAAGGAAGCAAGACGACTCGACAATCTTTTCATGTTTAGAGAGTCTGAAAAGATATTAAAGACAACTCCAAGGGGTTCCTTTTTCGTATATCCATGCGAGTCCAAAAAAGTGATAAAAGTCTACTTAGTTACATTCTCATGTTTTTTTGAGCATGAGAAAGAAAACAGATTAATCTCGGTATGCGCCCAGCTTGAAAGCT
Organism: Picea glauca; assembly: GCA_000966675.3. Lineage (NCBI taxonomy): Eukaryota > Viridiplantae > Streptophyta > Pinopsida > Pinales > Pinaceae > Picea > Picea glauca. Next base: position 346,482 of record JZKD02S0119281.1, on the reverse strand, counting down.
AGTGGCTTAACTCTAGAATGATCATCAAAGGCTGGAGACATGACCTCCAAGCTTCAACTCATTCACTGACTTTGAGGTTGTCACCAATTTATCTATGAGATGGAGAAAAAGGATAAGAGTGGATGAAAAGGAGGTTCAAGAGAGTTGACTATTTCATTTTTTAATGAGCTTCACACAGGAAAAGAACTATGCTAAGGGCTCCAAGTTCAATCCCTAGATTTTTGTTTCATTTTTTAACGAGCTTGATACAAAGAAGAGAAAATATGCTCATGACCTATGTTTCATTTTTTAACGAGCTTGCTACAGAGAGGAAAACTATGCTCGTGGACTCTCCTTGATCATGGATTCTAAGAGAATAACGCTCTGGAAGGACACCACATCAAGGGAAAAAACGCGATCATGTATTCCAAGAGATATTCACTGGATGGAAGAAGAATTCTCCGGAATGAACACATGTCGAGGGTCTCGTGAAGGGTAAGGAGATCAAGCTCCAATAGCCCTACCGAAGAGATGACCATGTCAACTACCGAAGACAAATAATCAAAAGTTGAATTCATGGGAGACAACGAAAAATCACCATCGGGAGGGAAGATAGAGTGTATATCTCCCTGAATTTCTTCATGAGAGGGAAGAAAAGAAGATCGATGATGGCTATCATCCTGAGGTAGCTCGTCAATTATCATCATTTCCATAATAGATTAATTAGAAGGAAAAGTTGGGGAAATGTAGTTGAATGAAGATAACAAGGAATTTAACCATGATGGGATCGAGTAACTGTCAGGTTTCAATAGATGTTGGTCATTCGAAAAGGGAGAAGCGGATTGGATAGCAACGTATGCTTTTTTTGCTGACTGAGTGGCATGGTGTCACCTAGCGCATCAAATTCCAAGGGACTAGGTACAATCCAAGGGTTAGATGATTCCAAATATTGATAAGCCGTGGTCGAAATCATATCAACGATGACAATATGATGTGTAGTCGGTGGAAGTGGTGTAGGGAAGGTACCCATAAGCCTAGAATATTTCAACAAGCCAACACCAACGCTTTCATACGTAATCTTGTGATCTCCCAAGAATGGAATATTGTTGGTAGCAGGAATGCGAGGATCGGGTGTACAAAAATCTAACTGATTGACAGTGACAATTTTTCCCCGATGAGGGAATTGTACACATAAAAAAACCGATGAGGCAACGAAAGTCATAGCATAAAACCAACTTCTTCCATGTAATAAGTTGTAATTGAGGGAAGAAACGACCACCTTGACATCAACAATGATAATTTTTCCGCCCAACTGGTTGGGCAAGGACTATAAAATCCCATGGGCATGAAAAATTTGCCTATCGAATGTGCATAACATCGTTGGGGATTTTTTAAGTGCGGGTAATTTTAAACTTTTCCAACATGATAAAGACAGGACACAAGTAGAGTCTCCCTCATCCAAGATGGTTCAGTGAATTTGTTGATTGTGAACAACAACATCAATTTGGAAAGCAAGTTGGTGGGAGAGTCGAGATGTATAATCATCCAAGTTAAACATGATATTGTTGGACGACTCAGGATAAACAACACCAATAGCAACCAAGAGCATTCTACGTTGACTGGGGCAGTGTTGTAGAACTTCTAAAGCAGACATAGCACACGGTGCTTGATCCAAATATTCAACAATGTTGTAGTTCTGGGTGGCACATGAGCTAGGATTAAAGGTAGATTTACGGATAATGTTATTAGGAGGGAGTAATATATAGTCCAACAATGGTTTCTCAATTTGAAGTGGTCCATATGGAGGACTAACATATGGAGGATTAACAAAGGATGTTGATGGATCTGGTAAAGAAATGTTAGTGACCTTGGCTTGGTCAGGTTTAGTTGGTGTGTTGTACGTCTTAGAGAGAGTGGTCAAATTAATCCCATTAAACATATAAATATGGGCACTTGTCGAGGCCTCATCATGAGGATGGCTAGAATTGCCCCCAGGAGAGGGGGTTTGAGCAACCATGGATTGTTTTTGTGGAAAAGGTTGAGTAAGCACAACGGGTTGTGAATTTACCTGGAAAATTTTGGCCACTTCATCATGATGTAGATAGTCTCAAGTGTAGTCATCATCACCACAAATGATACATAGGAATTTCAGTTTCCGCTGTGGTTGATTTTTGGTAGTAGGTGTTTGAGCTTGATTTTTTGGTTGTTCATTGTTATTAGTATTTTTTGATTTATTTGTTGCCTTCTTCTTACCTCTGGATTGTTTTGAAGGGGAAGATTGAAATGCATTCACCTCAGAGATATGAGTTTGGGGGGAGGTAGAGAAGAGTGTGGTTGACTAGGAAGTAGATTGTGTTTTGACGGAACCGATAACACCGTCTGCATGGGATGAGGATGACGACTTTGATGGATCAGAATTAGCTCAAGAAACATTCAGAAGTAACTCATACAATGTACCATATTATGAATAAACCAAATATAAGTACTGAGCCCAAGCAATGGTTTCTTCCTTTGTGACTACACCACCCATAGAGACATCATGAGCAATCGAGGGTAAAAGTGATTTAGTAAACCATTCTGCCAATGATTGGTCAGGAATGATTGCTTTGATCATCCTTCATCGTCGTCTCCACTCATGAATATGGTCAGAGATATGCACGGAGTCAGTTTGACGAAGGGAGGTCAAGAGTTCAGTACCTATCTTGTAGTGAATAGGTAGTTGAAAGTGCGTGAGGAAAGAGATGGCAAGGGAGTTGAAATCATGAAAAGAAGCATGTGGTAGTTCAATAAACCACTTTTTTGGAGAGCCCGTAAGTGTTCGCTAGAAAAGACACAAATGTATAGAAACATCCATGAGGGAGTTTGATGAACACCACAAATGAAAATTCATCACATGGTTATTTGGATCTTCTCCAGGTTTTCCATCAAATTTTGGAATATCAGAAGGAAGTTTATCTGGAATAACTGGCCAAACCGGTGAATGAAAAATAGGATCATTGGTTAACAGAGACAAGTCTGGGAGATCTAGAGTCATAAGGAAAGGTAGTTATCAATTAACTTGTAGATGATACTGGTGTGGCATAGGAACACCAGTAGGACCATAAACTGGCTTAGGTGGATAATTGTAACCAGTAGGTCCTCCTACATATGATTGTTTCTGACTAGGATAAACAGGATTCGATGAGGGCTGAGAAACATTTTCATAACTTGGTGGGTTTTGAGCATTATAATACAGGTGATTTTCTTGCCCATAAGGAGGATAAACATGTTTCCCTTGAGTAGGCAAAGGCAGATACAAATTAGGGGGAGGATAAATATTAGACCCTTGGGAAGGATAAGGTTGTTGTCCTTGAGAAATCCAAGTGGTGTTTAGGATGCTGCCCGGATAAAGTTGTCCATAAGATGGTCCGAAACGAACAAGATATTATACTCCTCCTTATGGGTTATGATATGAGTGCCCCCCAACATGGGGTTGGGTAAATGTTCCTCCCGAAGATACTCCCTAGTATTGTGAAGGGTTTCCAGCAAACGAAGGTTGTCCCCCTTCCAGCAGTGGATTAACGACTGTGGTATGACTGACAAAGGGAGGTTTTCCTCCGGGAAGAACACGAAAAGGGGGTTATCCCTCGGGAGGGGTAGGCCTACCATAGGATGGTAATATTCCAGGAGGGATAGGTCTGCTAGATGGTGGTTTCCCTCCAATTGGTTGTATTTGGCTAGCAAGGGTCTCCATTCTCTGATGTAAAGATGTCCCAACAAGATCGTGTGGAACATGTGGAGCTGTAGAGTGAAAGTTGGTAAAAGTGGGGGTAAGGATCGAAGTTCCTTGGGAATGAGTAGAGGTGATGAGTCTAGCATTAATATGGACTTGTTTTGATGTAACAATAGGGTTAATAACATGATCGATGGGGTGATTCATAGTTTGACTAGATTGTCCTGTTTCAACAGGAGGGTCATGAGGATGAAAGGGTTGTTGAATGGATTCAAAATTCTCATAGAGATCGCGTCCTAATGAAGTAATCCATACAAAATGAGAATATGTGGGATTTGTATCTACTGCAGTGGTAGGAAGAATATGAGTCATATACACATCACCAAAGATTGGTTCTGTGGAGCACATATATGTTTCGGTAAATGCTCTCTCAAGTAACTATGGGACTTCTTCATCTATGACTTTCCCAAGGGAGTCTAAAATAATTAAAAGTGGTTCGAGAGAGGTTGTTGTCACAGATGTAGTGTGAGGAGTGGGATTCTCGATCGTAACCAAAGTGCCTTCTTGATTGCCTAATGGAGGAGTAATAACACTCCTAGCGTCACATTGATTTTCTACCTCTCCACGGTAGTTGTCTTCTGGAGGGTTAGGAGGTAAGGGTTGGTAGCCTTCTGGGGGAAGCCCTTGCATCCTATACGATCGATGAAGAAATTTATCATCTACATGCTCAATTTTGGAGAATAACAGCACACGCTGAAAACCTAGGGCCAACTAACAAAAATAAACAACATACGCTAATAAAATATAGGAATCAAAACCAAGAAAACAAAACTTCTCTTGATGATCATACTAGTTGGTGATGAAATACAATGTCGCGTGATCAAGTGAAGAAGGGGCTAGGATATGGTGGAACAGTTACAATGGCGACCTGCTTAACATACTTTCACCTTGGTGTAAGCTTCCACACAGTAATTGTGGATTTACCCTCCAAGGAGCCCGAGTGATTTTGACCAATGTCCATTCCAAGTACAGTGAGACTTCCCTTCACCGTCACCTTGTGTAAGTATGTAAAGATTATGGAAACTAAGGACTCCAAATCACAATCAACCCCTGGGTGGGTACAATCAATAGTCCGATCCGAACGTATGGGAAGGATAACAAGTCCAAAATCAACTCAAGAGGATCCCACACATTATCGTGGATATACCCTCAAGTGACCCCCGACATACGATCCGACCACTACAAACAGTTGAACCATGGAGGTATAATATCCATAATTCTCCTGAATGTGACCTCGTGCGTAACCCCTGTGTGAGAAGGGGATCCCATAAAGCCTATACAACAATTGGATTTTCTCTCCCTATCACAAGATGCTAATGTTTGTTTTGAAAACAATTTGGAGAGTTGTACTCACAACCTAATCCAAAGTACTAGTCCTAGTCTAATGTTGGTGGAAGATTCTAAAAACAAAAATGTTCTAGATAAATTTTAATTATTGATAATTTTACAGTTGTTCTTTACTCAAGGGTGTATGAAAGTGAAATTAATGGTATGATGACTCAATTTCCAAAAAATGCACAAGAAAATGTTAAGAAGTCTTTTCTTTCAATGAATGCCTATTTCAGGGAAAGAGAGAAAGTTCTTTTCATTATCAAACACTAAGATGCAACATCCTCATACAATTATTTCTCAATCAAATCCAATGTAATGCTAAAAATATTTAGAAGGGCCTTCTAATATCCAAATCAATCACTAAAATATGTCATTTTGATTATATGTGAATGATAATCAGATGTAAAACTTCTAATGTCAATCAGACTTCGGGATTAAACAATTAGAAGAAAAACTCACACAAAAAAAATACACTCTCGTCGTGTATAAACAAGAAAGACAAAGATAACCAAAATTGCAAACAAGAACCAAAAACCTCAAACAAAAGAGAAATGATGGAAAAATAACCTCAAAGATCAAATGGAAAGGTTCACAGACCTTTGGATTTCCTCACAAAATCTTCCACTTAGTTAGATAAATGAGAAGAAAGCAACAAGTTAACTCCAGGTCAGCAAATACAAAGAGTGACTTCAAGGAAAGGAAAGAAAATGTCAAGTTTCGAAACAAAAGAGATCAATTCTTAGAAAATAGGGTGTTTAAAGCCAATACCAAGATGAATTGAGAGGATGAAACTCCTGAGTCAAAGCCAAAATGAAGAAACAACTTCAAAAGATGAAAAATTTAGAGAATTTCTCACAGAAAGGGGGTAGCGCTCTGGTGTAAGGGGCACCAGAGTGTTCCAATGCTCTGTGTGAGGCTAATAGGGAGTTTTGGCACTCTGAAAACAATAAAGGGGGAGCGTTCTACTCTCAAAACTCATAAAAAATCTTAGAAAACCAAATTTCTAAACAGCCTCAGTCAATTAGGGTGAATAAGATGAAAGAAAGAGGCAATTAATCATATCTAAGAATAAAAAAAAATATGGAGAAGGTAAAATGAGCGGGAAAAGGGCCAAAACAAGATCTAGGAGAGGAAACAAAAATCAAAGCTCCTCCCCAACGTAGTCGCCAATTTCTGTTACAGGTGAATCCTCCTGTGGACAAGCAGATTCCCTCTTGGTCTCTAGAATCCTAAGGCCAAGATAGAAAAGTGCTTAACATGGACACTGACATCCTTTTAGATATAATCAAGCTAATATATGAAGGAGAAAAAGAAATATATGTATCATATTAATGACGTTTGTCCTTGCAAAGTCCAGGCTGAGCTTCGATCTTGAGCTCCCTGATAGGTCTTGTAGAACAAACAAAGATACAATGGACTTCCTACTCTACTGAGAATAGCTTAAATATATATCTAGCTACTGAAGAAAAACTCATGTGGAACAAAATAAGTTTGAAAGAAACAGGCCAAGCATTGATATATTAATAAGAACAAGTAAAATCACTTACAATCCTTCGATGAAGGTGCAACGACTTCTTCCAGTTCTCCTTTTCCAACCCCTTTGCTAAAGTATTCTACACTAATTTCTTTGATGAAATCTTACTTATGGGATCATAAGTTTGATGTAATTCTCAATCTCCATTCTTTTCTGTTAATACCACTTATAGGATCATAAGTTTGGTATCAATCTCTAGTCTCCCTTTCACCATGAGAAGGCCTTCGTATATAACCTTGAAGAGGCCCAACCACTTAAGAGATATTTGGGATAAGTTGAGGATTTCTCTCTTTCAGTTGAGAATCTTCCCTAAGATCATGCCTTGACCATCTATTTGAATCCAACCACCTTCAAAAATTGAGGGGATTCTTCCATGTTTTAGCTCAACAAACCAAAAATCCGCTCAAAAAAGGTAGCGCTCCCCCAAAAGGGTACACAGATCATTTAAATGCTCCCCCAAAGAGGCCCAGGGAGGATTGGTACTCCTTGACAGTGGGTAGGGGAGTGCTGCCCTCCAAAATCCATTTTTGAGTGGTTTTTGCAATGGCAAAAGGCTTGTACTCCCTGTCAACTGATGTCTCTTCTTCAAAACTAGTCTTTGAGGTGTCTTAAGTGCCCTTATGATGTCATTAGAGGCATGACATAGGAAATATGACAATATGATGTTTGTGACACTTGTGACACTTTTGGTCAAGATGTGACACTTGTGGACAAGTTGTGACACTTACAACACTTGTAATGACAACACTTATGACACAATTGAAGTGAGTAATTTTGATGTGTAACACCCACCTATTCCAATTGGCTCAAAAAGTCTTCTAGCAACTTACTATTTTTAGTATTTTTTCGGTTCCTAAACTTATGGGGCCATTTTGAGGGCCTAAATGAAGTTTTTTTGGTATAGAGCGCCTAAATAATAGCCAAAGGCTTTGATTGAGCCCCCAAAATGAGTCTCCTCAATGATACCTTTCCAATGAGCTATTATGCAAGACAAACATAGATCGTATGTCAAAGTTATGCACTAGAGAAGTTGATACACCAAACTACCCAAAACAGGGTCCACACAACTTTTGTCTTTTCATTTCCCAGGGTTAGGGTTTTGGATTTTCATTATGTTAAAAAGGCCTTTAGAGCCTCATTGTAACCATATTCTTGAGAATGTGAGTATCTATCACATATCTTCTAGGAGATAAGCTACCACCATTCTAGTGAGTCTTTCACTCTGTATTGCTACAGTTTTGTACATTTCACTCATTAATAGAACTTGTGTATTAATGTATCTCTGTGTTTATGGTTGCATATATGATATATATATTTTTATATTATTGGATATCTGATATATCCCAGTACATTTTTTTATTATATCTCTGCTCTCATTTCATGCCGAGAATAATCTGGATCAGTGGTATCAAAGCAAGCTACTCTTGATCATTTTTTTTTTCAGTGCATGTCCCCGACAAGGTCTGAGTATAGTAATTTGGGTCTTGAGCTTGTCTCTCTTGAGTACAATCACTCTCGCACGCCCAATAAATCCTCCATGGCGAAGAAAATAAAAACGATATAGAAGATGGTTCTATTAATTTGTTGCTTGAGCAAGATCTCAAGCCAAAGAGGGATAAAATGCTGGAGAGTTTTTCCCACATCCTTCAACACTTGTCGATAACATACACGTCTTCATCAAGAGGCCACTTTGGAGGCACCTCACCTTTCAAGGTACAAGTTAATTTTGATAATCCCGTATGTGAAGGTTAGATAGATGCAAATGCCCTAGAAAAATGGATAAATATGCTAGAAAGTTATTTCTTTGTTCATAATTTCTTTGACAGGGAAAATATCACCTTTGCACTCCTTAAGGATCTCCCCCATGTCAAACATTGGTGGGAAACTTTCTACGATAAAATTTCCACAAAGGAGTCTCGAATATATGGGGCCAAGCCCACTTGGGATTTTTTTGTGGATGCGGTCAAGGAACAATATTACCCTATTGGTAACTATGACAACCAGTACATGAGATGGACCACACTGTGGAAAGAGAGAGGCCAAGCAATGTCGGAGTTCACCAATATCTTCCATACCTTACGCACCAATATGGGTATCAAATACTTTGAGAGAGATCTGGTTCTAAAATATCATGGGGATCTACACAAATACATCCAAACTAAAACAAATTTTTTGGACATCTCATCATTGGGTGTTGTTTATCAATATGTTGTTAAAATCGAGTAGGAATTTAAGCACCAGAACAAGATGGATTTTGGGTCTACAAATCCAAAAAAAACAAAGTATGGTAAAGATGGCCCTAACAACCAGCCTTCAGAAAACTAGTCCAAGCCATAGGAAAAAAAGGGTAATGGAAAGATGAATAAGGACACTGGAAAATGGTGTGATTTCCACAAAATCCCCTGGAACAACATCGGTGAATGTTGCTCAAAATAATCATTGGTGGCCATAATCAAAGACAAGGAGTCGAACCTTGATTTAGAATCTGATTCAGAAAATATTGATAGAAGATAGATTATCGACATAGACCCCACTGCTATTGTCATAACTACAGTAATTCAACCAGAAGAACCAGCAGATCCTGAAGAGGGGGAGAGACTTTTTTATTCATAGATGTGGGTGAAGGGAACCACACTGCATTTTATTGTTGATAGTGGAATCCAGAAGAACCTCATCTCAGTAGAGGTTGTCAAACAATTGGGATTGTCGACAACACAACACCCACAACCATACAACATCGGGTGGCTTCGCCAGGGAAGATATCTTTGTGTTAGCCATGAGTTTTGATTTTCATACAGCATCCAACTCTTCAAGGATGAAGTATTAGGTGATGCTTCCTCATTGGATGTATGGGATGTTCTCTTGGGCCAACCATATATGTCTAAGTGCCATGCTATTTATGAGTCTCTACCCCGTAGTGTCATTTTTACTATGGGGGTCATCTCTACAAGATACCAGAGGTAGTTCTAAATACTATCCCACCTAAACAATGCTGCAATATAGTATATCACACTACAAAATTCAGCTTCTTCACAATCTATTCAAAAGGTGAACATAAGGACACTACAACCACTGCAGCCTCGGTCCAAGCACCTTCTATCCAACATAAGTAGGTCGAAAAGATTTCAACAAAGCGTAAAGATTTCTTATGCACAAAGTCATCTCATGTAGCTAGATTGGTTAAAAAGGTCAAACTCTTCCAACCACAGGTTTGTGACAACCTTCAACAAGCTAAGCAGTGTAACTTCTCCAACAAGGCAAGAAACTCATCAAGATGTAGATTCAGTAAATTCTTTCCCCTCTCCTCTGGGAACTCAACACAATGGATACCATTAATTCCTGAGGGAGGATTGATCCAGGTGGATATCAGTCACCACCCACCTATTCCAACTGGCTCAAAACAGTCTTCCGACAACTTACTATTTTTAACATTTTTTTGGTTCGTAAACCTCCGGGGCCATTTTCAGGGCTTAAATGAAGTTTTTTTGGGATCGAGCATCTCAATTATTAAAAAAAAGGATTTAAATAAGCCCTCAAAATGAATCTCCTCGACAATTCCTTTCTAGTGAGATATCGTGTGCCCCAAACAGAGATTGTGTGAAAAAGTTACGGCCCCCAGAAGTTGATACACCAAACTACCCAAAACGGGGTCCACAAAATTGTTGGCTTTTCATCTTCCAGGGTTAGGGTTTTGGATTTTCTTTATGTTAAAAATTTCTTTAGAGCCTCATTGTAACCATCTTATTACAAATGTAATTAGTTGTCACATCTCTTCTTAAAGATAAGCTGCCACCATTCTAGCAAGTTTTTCACTTTATATTTCTAAAGTTTTGTACATTTCACTCATTAATATAAATTGTGTCTTACTATATCTCTGTGTTTATAGTTTCATCTCTAATATATTTATATTATATTATTGAATATCCGAGATATCTCTATACATTTCTTTATTATATCTCCTATCTCATTTAGTGTTGAAAATAATTTGGATCATATTGTTTCCTACAACCTGAGATTGACCCCATGGGTTCCTTCTGATAGAAGAAAGAGGATAGGTCAAGAACCTTCCCAATAAATTACGTGCAAGACACACACAAGGAGAGAGTGGGGGATTCTAATCATTTGGAGTAGAAGAACTCAGATTATGGGTCTAAGAGAAAGACCTATATAAAAAGAATGTTACAAGAAAATGTAGGGAGTGAGTGCAGAGAATTCCTTGGTGGTATCATGGCTTGGCACGTGGGTGGATTGCTATCAAATTGATAGAGCATGCAAAGCCTATGGTTGGATGGAAAGGAATACACCCAAATTCAACTGGTTGGTCATGGCTTGTCATAGATAAGTATACCTTACACTCTATGTAAATGAATTAATATGATTGACTCAATACATGTATTTGTGTTTTAAATGTCTATGCCAAGTTAATGGGGTTGACATTGTTCCGACAAAAAGACTTTGTATTTAGATGATTGAGAAATGGAGGAAATTACATGTGTATTGCACATTTGAATAAGAAAACCCTGTAATCATCTCAAATGATGGGAATACTTCATAATGAGTGGTCAGTGAAAGGGAATCGTGCATATAAATTAAGTAATGAACAATGGCATCCAAGAGGAATGGAATCTTGTAATAATGGAAGGTTGAAGGCTAGAGGAGGTCGATAGAGCTTTGTGTTATTTTTCCTCCATTTGATGTGAATGGCTATGGGAGTTGGTTTCTCATCGTGTGCCAAGTAGCAGGCTTAGTGCTTGCTATGAAAGGGGGGTTGAAACTCTGGTGAAGACTTGGTAGAAATTTCGATTTGGTTAAGTCCAAATTTGAAATGATAACCTATATAAATACTTACGGTTGAGACGAGGATGATATTGGTTGTTGATCTGGTCTGGTGAATAAATCTCATCCCTTCATCTAGAGAGAAATCTTCATCAGGAACGACAGAATGTTGGGACTTGTGAAAATATGAATGACAATGAAAATCCTATGGTGGAATGAAGGTCGTCGATCGATCGAGTGTAAATTGAAGAGAATTTGAATCATCGATGCTAATTACATCTTAGTCAGAGATATAAAATTGGTTAATATAGGTGATGGTCCAAGAGGGTCGACGACGATAAAGGTTGTGAGAAAGAATGAGAATTGTTGATCGGTGTAGAGGCTAGATGGAAACCCATTCGTAGATCACCATAGGTTCTGTTCAAGTGAGGAAAGAGAATAGTGACATCATAACGACGTGGTATGTCAGCATCACACCCGACATGTCTACGAGATTGCCACATTTTGACTGTTGATTGGTTGAGCGGATATGATTAGTCTCATTGGGAATGGAGACCCTTGGGGATTCACTTAAAAATATTGACCATTGAATTTAGAGGGGCTAGATCTATCCGTTCATCACTAAAGAAATAATATACAATTTTTTAATTATAATAAAAAGACAAAATAATTTGACCCAAATGAATCACTATATTCCTCCTTTGGGCATGGAATCATAAAATGAAGTTTTACAAAATGTTTCAATCTCTAGTAAGCACTCTCCACACTCCACACGATGTTAATTAAAAATAAAATAAAACTCCACATGAAGATATTAAAATAAAAACAAAGTGGACAAAACACATTAACAGTTATTTCAACTGACCATTT
>JZKD02S0119281.1:306853-319614 GCA_000966675.3 Picea glauca | reverse complement strand
GATGAAACACCGCTGTAGCATATGCTGAAATAGTGCTGAAACTGAGTTTGGCATTTAAATTTGGTAGAAAATTCAGTGAGACTGAAACTGGGTGGGATTTTGAAAAAATTTAACAATTATTCCCTTCTTCAATATTCCTTCTTTACTTATGACATGGATTATTCTTTATTCTTAAAAAATAAATTTCCTTTCTAAAGATAGCAGAAGTTTCCTCAGACACACAAATTTTATTAAAGAATAAAAATACTTTACACAATTAATGCAAGAGCTTACAATCTACAACATTACTCTCACATGAGAAAATGAGAGCTTTAATAAGCTCATCATACTAATTCTAAGCTAATTTTTGTTATGGACATCTTATCACATAATCATGTGAGTATGACAAGTGTCCATGTAAATTACATAAAGATTCTAACAATTTCCTATTTTGTTGCTTCTACGAAGTGACTCTTTTCTAGATTCATTATCTAATATAACTAAATACATTCTAGAAAATAAAATAATATTATATTAAGTACTTTAAGATCATAATATCTAACATTCTCCCCGTTGATCCAAAAGTACATTGGAACAAATACCAAGTTCTTCTTTAAACTTAGTAAATTTGATTTTGTCAAGTGGTTTCATGAAAATATCTGAGATCTGATCTTCTAAAAGACAATATATTGGTTTGATGATGCCCTTTGCAATAAGTGTCCTAGTGTAATGATACTTTGTGGTGACATGCTTTTTTTGTTATGAAAAACTTGATTTTTAGCAAGTTTAATGGTTGACTAACTATCAATTAACAATTAAGTAGATTATGTTTGAGTAATTACCAAATCCTATAAAACTTTTCATAACAAAACTATCTCACATGATGCTTCCCATGCTGATATATATTTTTCTTATGCCGAAGAATTTGCAATTGTGGTCGGATTCTTGCAACTTTGAAAAATTTTCGGCGATCCCATATTCATCAAGAGACTTGATGTTGATTCTCTTTCATCAACACTTCCGAAACAATTTTCATCTAAATATCCAACAATTACAAATTTTATATTCTTCGTGTATTTTCTATGCCATGCAAGCAATAACATCTTCTGTATTTCGCACCATGATATTCCCCCACAATGGGAAGATCGTCACTATTGACCAATTGACCCATTATGAGCCTAATCATCTAGGGTACATTGATAACATCCTTCCACTTATCTGATCAAGTGTTTTCCTTTTACCAATGGTAGATGTCAAACAAAGGATATTTCACGACTCATTGTTAATTGGTTCATACCAAGGATACACCCATCCCACCCAAAGAATAGAACATGTCTTCATCATTACCTCAGATAAAAGAGACATTCAGTATGAAAGAGCTCATTTGTAGACACACAACTCACAACTGTAGAAATTCAGTAAGTGTGTAAGTTTGGAGAGTAGTTGCAGCTACTGCAACTAGTATTTTTGGTTTTAGGCTTAGAATCTCTCTTGGTTATGGTTTGGAATTTTTTCTTGGTACACTAGATCTGGAGAGAGGTATGCTATCTTGATTGGCTTTTGGATCTAGGATTTACTTCTAGAATTATTATATTTTTCAAGGTTAAGGTGGTCAGGGGTGGCTTCGACCTATGGTTGAGTGGCAATATTTTTTTTATTGTCTATGGTTAGATGAGCACACCTATTATTTCTAACAATTTATGGGCCCACACTATATTCGGATAGTCTAACCACTGGAAGATATATTGGGAGAATTTTCTTAGTTACAGTTACAGTTGCAGTTGCAGTTAAACTTTTTGCTGCAACAATGAAACCCTAACCCTCGTGTTGAGGCACATTAAGTGAAGAGATTGACCTAATTTCTAGATATCCTAGTGATCCATAACCTAGCGCACCTCCTGGTATTCTCAGCAAGCTAAAACGTCAAGTTTGAATTTTTGGTCAAATTCAAAGGTTCACCAAGTCAAAGTCAAAGGTTGACCAAGTCAAAGTAGTCATGACTTACTCTATGAAGTCAGAAAACAAGTTAGAAGGGGATTCTAACTTCATAGCATGGGAGATAAGGATTGAACTCATCCTTTACAAGAATAAAGTGTTGGATATAGTGAAAGGAAATATCGTGGAACCACATTTTGAAGAAGGAAAAGAGAGGGAACCTAATAATGTTGAAGTTATGGAGAAGTTCAAGGACAATGACATCAATGCCATGAGCATCATAGTGGACTCTGTAAAATTCCACTTGGTACCCTACATATCTCATCCCGACTCATCTAAGAAGATGTACAATTCCCTAACTAATCTATTCTCAGTCAGAAACATTGGACAAGTAATGAATATGAATGATGAGCTTTGTGACATGAATGATGATGAAAGCTTCACATCATACTTTGTGAGAATCTCTTAGTTAAAATATAAACTACAAGATCTTGAAGAAATCATTTCAAGGAAACACTAAATATAGTACTCAAAATACTTCCCAAGACATGGGATGCATTTGTTGCAAGCATGAACACAAGAAAGGAGTATCTCACATTTGAATAAATTTGGACTTGTTTTTCACAAGAAGAATCAAGGATTAGAACAAAAGAGAAATCCCAAAAGAAATATGATGATCAAGCCGTCACTAAAAAATTCAATAATTTCAGTAATAAGACGAAGTTTGGCTTAAGGAAGGAAATAAGTGAAGCATTAGTTGTCAAAGAAAGGGAACCCTCAAATAAGGCCAAGCAGGATAAAACAAACTTCTTCTTCCAAGTCAAGGTGACAATATTCTTCAATGTTCTTGTACATACCATGTTTACATAGTTTTTGTACATATCTTTCATATATATTTATTATAATATAAGATGTTCAAGTGAAACAATACCCATGGAAGAAAAACAAGATAAAGATTGCTATCACGATGACCACAAGTCAAGCAATACACATGAAAAGATAAAGTACGTTGACAACCCTTGGTAACAATTATTTTGGAAGCTATTATATAAGTAACAATTTCCCGATAAGATGAAATCAGAATCAAACTTGAAGAGACCCAGAAGAAGTCAAAATAGAAAGAAGTCAACAATCAAGAGGAAATTAGAAAAATACTTATGACACTTTGTAGAAGGAAATAAGGATGCAAACAGAAGCATGGACTCACTTAGATGGAGGGATCTAATTAAAAAATTCCAAAAGAAAAGCATGAATTCATGGATAAAGAAATGATTAGGAGGGAGATAATCCTAAATTATATGATCCATTGAGAATTATGAAGTATCTTTCCATGTTCCAATTGAAACTAGCAGCCATGATAAGCAATGCATGTTCAGTTTAACTCTAGAAGAAGTCTTCTTCGAAAAGAAGCCTTAAATCATCCTTGGTTGTCCATATACATCCATGGTTCTATGGTGAAAGGAAGAAGTTGTAATATTCAATGAATATAGAATAACCATGGACCCAAGAGATAAAGAGAGAAATGAGGAAGAACATGAAGATTCTAAGAAGGAAATAAAAACAATAACAACCCATTATTATACCGAGAATCACAACACTACCAGGTTAGTTTGAACCCACTAAGAAGAAATCAAGCAGAAGAAATGGAAGTTATGATAAAGAATGATGTATATAGGAAAATTTGAAAAATACTTATGAATGGAAGCATTGCAAGATTCAGAGTCTCTTCCAGAAGGAGGGAGAAGACTATGACAACAACATGTTCCGGTAAACCAGATATAACTCTTGCAGTGTCCATGAATTGGAATTTACATGTAAAAGATTGTTCTTCCCAATAAAGAGAGTGAGAAAGAAGATTATACCAAAAAGAGACCCATGTATTCATATATAAGAAGACCTTGTATGGATTCAAACAACTTGATGCATGGTATCTTATATACAACAAAAGTGTGGTGAAAACTTTTTATGACAGAGATAATGTATCAGAATAGTTACTCATAAAGTCTGGGATGATGGATTGCTAATACATGGTAAACTCTCATGATGACAGAAGAAGTTCTACTTCGATATGTTTTAGTTTTAGCCTTTCCACAATGTTATTAGCTAGCAGGAAACATAAGTGTTGAATTTGACCATGATATATTGTAATGATCAGAGCTATATGAAGACTTCAGAGAAAACCAATGTTCCATGACAGACCAAAGTACATTGAGATCAAGAATTATATTCTCTGTGATGAAGTACAAAAAAGATAAGTGGTTCTCCAATATATCTCCAAATATGAGAAGATGGAAAATATTTTGGTAAAGCCTCTACCCAAGATGAAAAGTTTGTGTACTCAAGTAACAATTTGGGGCTCGTGTTGACAAATTCCTTATTGAAATAGGAAGAGATTACTCCCAGGTTGGGAGGGAGAACTTATATGTTATTGACTTATGGATAGTCATTTTGTAGTTTGAAAAATGGTCCAGGATGAGTAGTTCCTTTCTGTTTCAAAAAGTGGTTTGATATTTCTGATGGACAGGCATTTTCCAGTTCAAAAAATGATCCAGATTGGATAGTAATTTTCGTAATGAAAATGGTCTGATAGATTGTTGATGTACCATAGAGAGTGATTCCCCTTGTGGCTAGTGTGGGGGAATGGTCTAGGACAATCATTCCTCTTGGAAGTCACTCTGAGTAGTGGTGAAGTAGAATGGTCCACCTCGTCGAGCAGTCGTTCTTTCGAAGTTCACAATTGTGAGCGGCTTCAAAAAATGGTTTGTTTTGGAAGTTGGTGCAGGACAGTCATTTCCATTAGGAAATGGTTAAGACAAACATTCTCTAGGGTAGACTCATTCTATCCATGTTACATTATGATTAGTTATGGAGGAATGAAACAGTTAGTTGACTGGTCTAGGTTCAACAATCGAGGATATGCATTCCCTAGGGAAGACCCATTCCCTCCAGGTTGCACTATGATTAGTGTCGTAGGAATGGTCTAGGCTCAGAAATAAGGGACAATTGTTCTTCTATGCTTGATAATAATAGTCCAGATAGCCCATGGCTTATGATTTACCTCCTAAGGGAAGATTCTCTTCTAGATCTCACAGATGTGAGTGGAAGAATGGCCTATATGACCTAGTTTGTATCATGATATTATTATGCAGGTTGATATGATTACTGTGGATACTATATTCCTCTGGATAGTAGTTGTATGCCACTGTGGTGGATGTCTTCCACTGGTTGTGACTATGTGTCACTGGTTAAATAGTTGTGTGATAATTGGTGTGGTTGTATACCACTGGATAATAGTTGTGTACTACTATGGATAGATATAGTTGTGTTCTATTGAATGGAATTGTTCTAATTACCATGAAGACTATCAATAGTGTTGGAAATGATTACTAGCTATATGGATAGTTAGTGTGTTGGTGGACAGATATTCTCCAGATGGAAAATGGTCTAGGATAGTTATTCTTCTAGGATGTATGTCTGAATTAGAAGAATAGTACTTGTAGCCCATGGTGTGGCTTCCAACATCTATTGGAACAATTATTCGTCCAGGACATATGTCTTGATTATAAGAATAGTTCTTGTATCACTCTGTGGAGTGAGTGACTTATTCAACACCATGCATGATTACTCAGAGGGAGTATGGATTCGATAAATGATGTAGTTGATGCTATTAGATGATACTGATAGTGATGATGGTGCTTGTTATTTGATCATGTAATAGCCTTTGTGCCTATGATGATGCTACCAGTTGAATGGTATGTTTGTTCTCAAGACCATTGTTTTCAATACCTCCCTATCTAAGAGGGATTTTTGATATTATGGGAGGTATTAACCTCCACGTGTAACCCTGACAAGAATAGAATATTTTAGAAAGAAATAAGAAACCCTAAAGCCTTGGACATAACCCTAGAAGACAAGTCGACTAAAGAAAATAATTAATATTGAGTCTTTAGCATCCAGAAAGAGAAGTTGGCCCAGACAACTAAGAAAGAGCAGTATAAATAGAGAATACTAGAGCTCATTTGTACACACACAACTCGCAATTGCATAAATTCAGTAACTGCGCAAGTTTGGATAATAGTTGGAGTTGCAGCTACTACAACTAGTATTTTTGGTCTTAGGCTTAGACTCTCTCTTGGTTATGGTTTGGAATTTTTTCTTAGTACTCTAGCTCTAGAGAGTGGTATGCTACCTTGATTGTCTTTTGGATCTAGGGTTTTCTTATATAATTATTCTCTCTTTCAAGGTTAAGGTGCTCAGGGGTGGCTTCATCCTATGGTAGGGTGACAATATTTCTATATTGTCTATGGTTAAACGAGCACACCTATTATTTATAACAGGTCATGGGCCCACACTATCTTAGGATAGTCTAACCACTGGAAGATAGATTGGGAGGATTTTCTCAGTTATAGTTGCAGTTGCAATCAAAGTTTTTGCTGCAGCAATGAAACCCTAACCCTCATGTTGAGGAACCTTAAGTGAATATATTGACCTAATTTTTGGATATCCTAGTGTGCAAAAGGAGATAAGGTAGGTACATTGTATTTATGTATTGGTAATACTGACTCTTCTATATCTTTAGCTTCTACAAGAGTGGATAAAACACTGTGACATAATAGGCTTGGACACATGAGTGAGAAGGGGATGAAAATACTTCACAAAATAAATTTGTTTCCATATCTTAAATAGATTGATTTGGATTTATGTGAGCATTGTGTTTATGTAAAACATAAGAGTGTCATATTTCTCAGAGTCTGAAAAGAAAAGAAGAGTGAAAGGTTAGAGATTTTTCATACAGATGTACGTGTACCAACTTAGGTATCATCTCTTGGTGGCTCTCGTTATTATGTTACTTTTATTGATGATGCAACTAGGAAAATTTGGGTTTATCGCATTCGACAAAAATCAGATGTTTTTGATACTTTTAAGAAATGGAAATATTTGGTTGAGAATGAGACAAGAAAAAGGTTGAAGTGTCTCAAAACAGACAATGAATTCGAATATTGAAACAAGGAGTTTGATGATTACTATTCATACCACAAGATTCATAGAGAGAAGACAGTTCCAGGGGCACCACGGGAAAATGGTGTGCTAGAAAGGATGTATAGGACAATAATGGAGTGTGCAAGGAGTATGAGATTGCATGTTGGTTCTCCCTTATAGTTCTAGGCATATGTTGTAGACATTTTTCTTTACTTAATAAACAGAGGAACTTCAATCTCTTGTAAATCATTTTTCCATATTGATAAAGAAAATAGAACAAAGCTTGAGGAAAAATCCAAGAAGTGTACCTTTATTAGATACGGTGTTAATGATTTTGGTTATCGCTTATGGGATTATGAAAATAAAAAAATTATTAGCAGTATAGATTTCATATTCAATGATAATTTCATGTACAAATATCAATTGCAGGGAAAGAAACATGAAAAAGAAAAACCAAAATACATAGTGCTTGATGAGATCACTGAAAAAGAAATTCCAAACGTACCCAAAAATAAAAATGTACAACAATAGGGTCAACATGTACGTCAAACTCCTACAAGTGTTGTTAGAAGATCTACCAAGTTAAGTAGACGCCTGAACGATACTCTCCTTCATTATATTATTTATTGTTGACTGATTCTGGTCAACCAGAATGTTATAAAGAGGCAATGTAGGTAGACACTAAAAACAAGTGGGAGCAAGGAATGAAAGAGGAAATGGATTCCCTGGTAGATAACCAGACTTGGGATTTGGTTTAGTTTCCTGAAGAAAAAAGAGTATTACAAAATAAATGGGTTTACAAGTTGAAGGAAGAAGATGGAGGCAAAAAGTGGTACAAGGCTAGACTTGTTGTAAAGGGGTTTGCACAAAATAAATGTATATATTTTGATTAAATATTTTCTCCCATTGTTAAAATGACTTCAATTAGTACTATTTTAAGTCTTGTGGTAGTAGAAGATTTAGATCTTGAACAGTTAGATGAAAAAATAACTTTTCTCCATGGGAATTTGGAGGAAGAGACTTGTATGCAGCAACCATAGGGGTAGAAGGTCAAAGGAAAGGACAATTTGGTTTGCAGGTTGAAAAAGAGCTTGTATGGCCTAAAGCAAGCTCCAAGGCATTGGTATTTGAAGTTTGATAGGTTTATGACAAAACAAGGTTATAGTAGATGTCATTTTGATCACTGTGTTTATTTTAAAAGGCTATAAAATGGAAGCTATATTATCTTGCTATTGTATGTAGACGACATGCTTGTTGCAGGGTCTAATATGCAGGATATAAATGTGCTCAAGAATAAATTATCTAATTCATTTGCAATGAAGGATTTGGGTGATGCAAAGAAAATCCTTGGTATGAGAATAACAAGAGACATGAAAAATTGAAAATTGACATTGTCTCATGGTGAGTACATAGAGAAGGTGATGGAGAGGTTTAGAATGTAGAATGCAAAACCAGTTAGTACACCTTTGGAAAACCATTTCAAATTAACTAAGAAAATGTGTTCCAAGAAACATGAAGAGACAGAATACATGTCCAGGGTCCCTTATTCTTCAACAATTGGTAGCTTGATGTATGTGATGGTTTTCATAAGACTAGATATTGCACATGTAGTGGGAGTTGTGAGTAGGTATATGAAAAATCCATGTAAAGAACATTGAGAGGCAGTAAAGTGGATTCTCGGGTATTTGAGAGGTACTGCTACTCATGCATTATGTTTGGAGGTTCAAACATTGTTCTACAGGGATATGTTGATTTAGATATGGCAGGTGATAAATATAGTAGGAGGAGCACCATAGGGTATGTTTTTACTATAGGTGGAACAATAGTAATTGGATTTAGAAATTGCAAAAGGTTGTTTTACTTTCAACAATAGAGGTAGAGTATATTGCTACTACAAAGGCTAGTAAAGAGATTATTTGGTTATAGAGGTTTATGGAGGAATTGGGAAAGAAGAAGGAGAATAGTAGGTTGTAATATGAAAATGAGAGTGTCATTCATCTTGAAAATAACTTAGCCTTCCATTAGAAGACTAAGCATATACAAATCAGGTACCATTTCATACAATCTGTCTTGGAAGATGGACATTTGAAGTTGGAAAAGATATACAATAGCCAAAATTCTGCAAACATGTTAACTAAGGGAGTAACCAGGGAGAAATTGAGTTTCTACATAGTTTCAGTTGGTATTCAAGCATGAAGATGAAGATGAGAAATTTTCTAGATCCAATAAGGATCATAGTCTATTATATACAACAATGGTGGAGTTGTTGAGATCAGTATCCAAGTGGGATATTGTTGGTTGTGGAGCTTGATTATCTTCCTGATTCAGAGGTATTTGTTTTCAGACATGTTTATACCCCATGAATACTTTACACCCCAGAAAAATGTACACTCCTCAATGTGGGGGTTACCCCCTCTACGGGATCTGAAGGCAAGCGAGCCCTCGAAGGAAAAATCTCCTGGTAAATATAAATCACTGTGTTTATATTGTAATGTTATTGCAAATCTAGACTATTCATTATAAGGTCATATATCTGTCGGTAGAAGTTACGTTAGAGTTTTTTTTCCTAGAAGGAAACAATTTTTTATGAGGGAAATGTATTGTGGTTGTGTATCATGAAAAATATTGTGTTTTGAGAGAGGAGACTGTGAGAGAAAGAAGAGGAACTTTCAATGGGTGTGTTGTAGGTTGTATCCCTTCATTTGCTGGATAATAATAAAGGAAGGACCTGGAAATTTATCTAGTGGACATAGCCCACACTAGGTGAACCACGTATATCTGTGTCTCTATTGTATTGTGTATCTTCTGTGTTTTATTTCCGCATTTGTTTTATTTTATTTCTCCATGATTCTTTTTTTCTAACAGAGATATCTACCAAATTGGGCTTTACTCATGCGTTTGCATCCCCCTACTACCCATAGTCCAACGAGCAAGTCAAAGAAGTCAATAAATTCCTTAAAATAATGTTGTAGAGAACCATAGATAAACATAAGCCCAACTAGCATCACATGTTTTTTTCAGCTTTATGGGCATATCAAGCAACAATCAAAACTTCCATTGGTTTCACACCTTTCCATCTTTCTCATGGGGTGGACTTTTTGCTTCCCATCGAGTGAGAAATACCTACTCTACGTACTGCAATGGAGCTCGTACCATATATGACTCCCATCGAGCAACGATTCATCTCTCTTGAATTTCTTGATGAGGATCGATGATCCTATTTACAAAAAAAATGAAGTAGCTAAGAAACTATCCAACGATAAATTTAATCATCAAGTATCCCTTCGGTCCTTTATGGAAGGTGACCTCATACTATTCTACGATATCACACACGACACCCTTGGCCACAAAAAAATTGAATCTCTTTGCTGGGGTCCCTATATCGTTCAACATTTCCTCAACAAAGGCACTTACATTCTTTCTCACCCTGAATGGGCCACACTCAAGGACCCGTTCAATAGGTCATACCCAATTAAACTCTACCCTTAATTTTAGCCACTCTACCTTAGGTTCTTCTTGCATTTCCCTAATTTTTTTAGTCTTTTTTTCACACCACGCCCTGTTGCAACATGGGCCTAATCCTTTGTGGTTGTTTTGGTATATGAATACTCCATTTTCTTACCACATCGGGTATGCAAATGGTGCCAGCTGTTGGAATTAGAATCTTGATTCATAAACCAAATACTTTCCCATGCAAACCTTCCCACCCACCCACAAAAATGCTTGTATGGGTCCCAATCCCACTCCAACCAAACTTAAACTATGCAATAGGTTATGACATCTTACCTGGCTTGCACACTGAATCTAAGTCCTTGTACCCTCGTACTTCTCTGAAATGCATAGAAATAATCTCTCATAACTAAACTTGTGAAAGTACAGATGAGGCAGTATTATGGCCCCCACACACATATATATGCCCCTTTTCCAAACTTTAACTCCCCTGTTCGAAATCTCGAGAACCCATTTCTCACACAGTTTGCAGCACCAAGATCCTGATTTTTCATCTACACATCAACATCTTATGTTCTTTGTTTTACCATATATACCCGGGGACCTCTTTTGGCACCCCAAAGTCAAGTATGCATTTCACCTGTTCATTAATTATCCAATATCTTTCATATGTTTTTGTTTATCATATATTTTTCATGTCGGGTATCTGGTTTTTGTATGTATAGGTACTTTTCACATGCACAAATCATCCCTTTGGTCTCGGCCACCCTATGGCCCATTTAGGTACATGTTCAAAAATGGAATTCACGCATTGCCATTGAAAAAAAGCTTCATATCCAAGCCATACCCCTCAAATATTTACCCTTATGATCCCCGCACTTGAATCCATGGTACCGTCACTTCCATTGCATTCTGGTACTATCATCCAGTAGCATTCTCCCCTCCATGATTGTTCACACATATATTTACCCTTGGCATATTAACATGCATGTTTTTCTATCCATTAGGCTTGGGATTCCTAGTAGTGTTACACCCTAGAGTAAGAACCTCATACTTCTTCCTCATCATCATGATAACCAACCCATTATGGACTCCCACATCATGTTTTTGGTTACACTAAATGCACCTCCGCATTCTTATTAACCCCCCATATCATCCAACATCAATTGACCATATACAACATTATCCTCCATTCACCTACCCGGTACATAAACCCACTAATAGGCCCCCCAACCTTCATCAATTACATTCCCATACTTAATTTCCATGAGGCCAAGCCATACTACATTGGAGCAATCGTTTCTGTATGTGTACTGTCATCCCAATCATTCTTTATTTATTTGGTAATTGTATAAATCATCTTTCAAATTCCCGCAAGTAGCATAGATTTTTTCCATCACACGTAATGGAATATTTTTCCCTTTGCACAAAAAAAACCATCCTTCCCTTGGTTGGGGAATTCCCCTCTCTACTTTGAAAATATATCCACATCATTTCACAAATACTGACTCTCATCAAGACACCTGTCTCACCAATTCACATTTTTTCCTATCACTAAAGTTAACCCAATATCTAGTCTTCCCCTTGACACCAAATCATGTTTACGGTTGTTTCCCACCATTCGAATTTCCCCCAACCAAGGTCCGTCCTCAAGTCCCATATATCATGAATGTCTCTCATGTCACCATTTCATCCATCCCTTCCTCCACTCAACCCGGATACCTGTTTGATAAAATTGATGCAGAGAATCCCTTTTATTCATAGCACAAATATTGACTCTCATCGACACACTTGTCTCACCAATTCACATTTTTTCCTATCACTAAAGTTACCCCAATATATAGTCTTCCCCTTGACACTAGATCATGTTTATGGTTGCTTCCACCATTAAACTTCCCCCCAACCAGTGTTCATCCTCAAGTCCCATATATAATGAATGTCATTCATGTCACCATTTCATCCATCCCCTCCTCCACTCATACCCAAATATTTGTTTTATCAATTCGATCCAGAGAAACCCTTTTATTCTTGTAGTCACACCCCTTCCCTGTCAATGTCAGCACAGGTTTTTAGGAAGATGGCGGTATCTTGGCTCTCAGTCCCTTATTATTGAGTAGTATCAGATGACACAAAAAGATTCCTCATTTTTTTTTTATGTCATTGACCCCCATAACATTTGTTAGCACATATATTTGTAAAAGAGTGTTTTCCCTTAGGAATTGACCCCTAGGTGAAAATGTGAGAAAAGGGTGCTTAAGAAACCCAGAAAATACATTTTATCCTAAGTCTATTGATGGTTTGATGGATTGGCACATCATGCTAAAAAGCATGTGGATCTGAGTGGTCAATATTGGAACGCTCAAATGTACGGTCAATGTTCCATATCGGACCCCCTTGAACTTCTTCCTTTAACGAGG
>JZKD02S0119281.1:294480-306843 GCA_000966675.3 Picea glauca | reverse complement strand
ATGGCGGTTTGTCTTAGCTTTTTCCTTGAATTGGTAAGGTTTCTAAAGTGTTGCGATAATTTATTTTCCAAGTCAAGGTTATTTGCTAGAGCTAGGTGTGAAGTATAAGGGCATACACCCCCACCTTAGTCTCCATCACTTTATGCTTACATGTTATTGGTTTAACAAGGGTTTTCTAAGAGAAGTATAATGGCATATACCCCCTTAGCCTAAACCCTAGTTAGATATACTTTCCTTTGGGAGTAAGAGGATTTACACCCACAAGGAGGTAGTACCTCTATCTCTTTCTTTTCTTGACTCCATTAACCCATTTTTAAAGGAACTAGTCATTTAATTATTGCATTGGAGAAATAAATTGTTTCCTTTGTAAATATGAAATTTGTTGAAGAATATGTACTTGTGGAAGATATTCTCCTATTGTACTCGATCATGAAAAAAACCCTAAAATCATATTATTATATTTTATTGGTAAAGTCAGCCCCATTGTGGCCTTTGTTGTTAAATATAGTCAAACTATGAAGTTAGCCCCTATTGTGGCTAACGCAAAGTATAATTAAGAGATACTTGTCAAGTCGGCCCTAACAGTTAAAAAGGGAAAGTCACTTGTGTATAAATAGATAGGATAGACGTCACATACACTCACTCATCTCACTCAAGCATAAGACAAAGAAAGGTTGTTGGCCCTTGACCAAGTTTTGGGGAAACTTTCGTTAATTTTGGCCCACTTCTGGACTTCGACACATTGGTCGAAGAAGGAGCGCCCAGGCCGAGCTGAGATCACGGATCTCACCAATTTTGATGGTTATGTGGAACCAGTAAAGGGTCCTCTATGGTTTTGTAACAGGTTTATGGGATGTTGGCCCATGTGGTTTTCCCATGTTTAGGCCTTATTGTAAGGGTTTTTATAATATAAATAAAGAAGAATGTATTGTAGAAAGGGAGGGTGAATGTAGTTTTGTGTGAACACAATTTCTTTGTGAAAAGGAATGTATGTGTGTGATTATGAGTCTATAGAGGGTGCAAGTGCTATGATATAGGGCTTTCACTATGTTCATTTGACCTAGTTTTGGAAGGAGGATCTGGTACTCAGTGCATAGATCTCTTGTCTGATGTGGAGCTCGACTTTGTGGCTTAGTGCATGGGAGTGAATGAATGTAATATTCTAGTGAATAATAAAGAGGGGAATTGGTTTGTGGACGTATCCCCACCCTAGGGTGAACCACATATATCTAGTGTCTCATGGTTTTCTTTGTGTTGTGTTATTTCTGTTATGAATCTGCTTAGTGCTTTGATTGTGATGTATAATAGATAGATATTTTGTTGCTTAAGTGCATTACTTGTGTTAAGGGTAAATGAATGCTAGATCTAACTTATCATGCTAAGTGCTAAGTGCTTAGGGTATATTGTCATTTTTTGTTACTGCATCGATCCATATTTGATTATGTTATGCGGTGTTAATAGGGTTAATAAACTAATGCATATCACTTCCTAAGTGTTAACACAATATTCTGTGAAGTACTATTATCATAGATCTGTGTCCCATCCTGGTTACAGACACCTATGTTCTATAACCCCCCTACTTCTACATCGAGTGAGACTTCGCTTTCTTTGCAGGTGTTTTTGAAAGGTCTGGTAGCTAGGGTTTTGTTGGTGCATTGTTAAGCGTTGAACCCTAGGTTTTCCCCTCTGCCAACAAATAGTTCCATTGTTGGGACTTGAAACTGTGATTGTTGGGAACTGAAGTAAAGAAAAAGAGAATCTTTGTGCGTAAATATGTTGTTGAAGTGTGTAGTACTCTACTTGACTTGCGAAGATTTGTGCTAAGAAAGTAAGATGATTTGAAGAAAATAGGTAAGATCCTAAATAAGCAAGATTTGTGATTTGGCAAGAGAAAGATGAGTGAATTTTTTTTTTTAAGCATGAACTTAAGTATGTTTAATAGATTATGTCCTAGTCTAAAGGCTAGGGTGTAGTTGAAATAAAGAGTTGATTTGAGTAAATTTAATGGAAATGAAGAAAGATATGTTATTCCTATGCATAAAAATAGGTTTTGGACTAATAAGTGGATGCAGGAACCTAGAATGATTTTTTGTAGATTGCAGGTCCAATACTATGATCCTGGGGGAAGTGCGCAATACATAAAAGGTTGGGGAACATTTAAAAGAAAAAGAGGATTGACATTGTGTTATAATTGCAGAAGGTCGAGACATCTTGCTAAGGAATGTCCTAAGGTAGGCCCTACTTTTCTTTGTTGTAAGGTTGTTGGTCATGAGGTTGAGGAATGTCCAAAGATTATTGATAAAGTTGAAGGGATGAAAATAAGACAAGAAAACTATGAAGAAACTAAGGGCATGTTAGAAATTAATAAAGAGAAAGGGTCAGAGGAAATTCAAACTACAATATTATAGTTGAAAGAAATGATGGATGTTCATAAAGATGTCAGTTTACGAAAAATCCTAAAAGAAAAACAACGTATAAGTGAAAGAATAGAAGACTTCGACGTAGACTATGTCTTGGATGAAGAAACACAAGTGAATATTATGACAGAAGAAACTTGGGAAATTTTGGGAAAGGATGTTGTGGTACCTTCATTGGGAAGGATAGGCTTGTTTAAGGGAAATATGATAACCTTATGTGGAAGATTTACTAATGTACCTATTATTCTTCATGGAACATCGACTGCAAAAGAATTTGAAGTCATTCGATTTGTTGGGAACAACGTCCCTTTCCCATTGTTTTTAGGTAATATTTGGATTGGGAAAGATCATATCTGAAGGAAATTAGAGGAATAAGATACAGAAAAGAGAAAGAAAGAATTAATGGATTTCATAGCTAGGAAAATAGACCTACTAATAGAAGAACGAGAGGATAAGTCGAAGCAACAGAACAAAGTAACAACACAGGAGGGAAAGAAAGCAAGAGAATTAGCTATCAAGTTTGAAATAATGAAAGAAATCCTGAAGGACCTATCGATTCAAGAGAGAAGTATGCCCACTTAGTAAATGTTAAGGAAAGGGATATTAACTTCAGAATTTTTGAGGGCGCCTCAACAGTGTGAAGCCACTACACTAGGGGAAGATACGAATAAAAATGGAAAGAGAATTCCAAAAATAGTTAGAGAAACTTAGATAATAGGAAAGACGACAAGGAATCTCAATAAAAAGAAATATAAGTTGGAAAAGATACACGAAGCTACAGAAACTAGATGGAAGACTTCACAGATTGGAACCTCACAGGAGCCAGGTTTGCAGGATTTGAACCTCCCTGGAACAACAAGTCCGTGCAGAATTGGACTTCACCCTGGAAAAGTTAGATGACCGTTGCAAACACCCTGACCGTTAGAATGACGCTCCAGAATGATTAGACAATGCATTTATGGGCATATGGACCACTTTTGGATGTTGAGACCATGTCATAATGGATAGATTTACATTGATGGACGCATTTCCTGGTTGTTGGAAGATCCATCACGATACCCTGCTTATTTAACTCGTTGGTTGTTTCACTGGGACCACTTTTTTCTACTCATGATCGACTGAGATAAGTAGATAATTGTCCAAATGTTGATCTATGTTATTCAAAACTAGACCTTGCATATCCATTTGTTTACCTTGCATGTTTGTTTGTCTACCCCGCCTATATATTAAAATCTATAATGTCAATCAAACCTAGTGAATTAGAGAAGTTTCTCAAGGAAGTTGTTAAGAAGCTAATGGCCGACAAACCAATATCTGAAGGTATTTAGGCATCGTTGACTAGGGAATTGTAGGCTTCCCCTTTGACTGGATTTCATTATGGTCATGTCAACCCCGTAAATGAATGGTGAATTCAACACTGCAGTGATCTGGATAAAACAAAGTAGATCCCATCAATCCTACCTGAATATATTCCACCTTTGGCTAGTGTTGTTAACTGCAACAGTATCCCTCGATATTTTGAGTACATTTTGTTCACTACGTACATTCTGAAAGGAATTCTCATAGTCGGGAGTCAGTTAGGACAAATCTCATTGTTGAAGAACAATGAATTCAACTTAGGAGACCAGAAGAACTATGCCATGTTAGTGCTCCACCGCTACTTAATGAAGGCAACTGGAAAGAATCCTTGCCCCATCTCATAGCCATGGATTAAGGGGTTGGAACAGTCCACTGTGTTGAACGTGATGAAGATCCCACATTTTGGCTACCACCAGGAGGTTAATGCTTGCGTTAAACTCCTTCTTTCGTGCTATCATGGCATATACTTATGGCTTGAAAAAGGGATTAATGTGGATCTGATGTTGATCCACTAGATCATAGGTTTAAGTGTGAAGGGTCATGATCCTCAACAGTTGTTTCCAGGGAATGCCTCAGACCGATATTTAGTGCAACACATCAAGGAAGCTTATGGAGAGGTAGAAAAAGGAAAGTGAGGTTACAAGGTAGCCTCTATACAAGATGGTGCAGTGCACCTTGATTTTCAACTCTTAGCTGGAAATCTAGTGAGGAAGAACCACCCCACACAGGTCACTAGGTTCATGGTGGACCTCGCAGAAAAATGTATGGAGGGCATGGATATGAACTGGGTGAACTACCTCATCAATCATCTAGAGAAGGATTGTCGCAAAGCCTAGTACTTGGGATACGAATTCCATTACACTTGATTGATCATTTTGATTGCATTTGTTGCTTGGAAAATGCCTGAAGGAGCCACGTTTCCAAAGATCAAACTGTTGGAGCCATTGGCCACTTGGTTTTCTACCCTGTGGTACACCAATGACATGATGAAGCAGTGGCAGTCCAATGTCATGTTTCATGGATATTACCAGCAGTTGAAGGTCATCATAGAATCATTTCCGCACATGACATTGTGCACCCTTCATCAGTACTATCCAATAACAAAGTTTTGTATTGATCCACACTTCATCTACATCACCACGTGAAGATATGAGCATCAAGAAGAATTACAGTTGTATTACAAGCCGACAGATGAAGATATGGAGAATATTAAAAAGGTGTGGACAAAGGAAATTATTTTACCTTTCACCGATGCATAATTATTTGACATCAACACCATAGGAAGCCCGATAGCTACACGAGTTGAACATGTAAGAAATTCCAGTGGGACGAAGAAGCAAAAAAAGAAGGTTGAAGTCCAGAACATAGAGAGTGATGAAGAGGAAAACGCTTTCGGAGATAATGGGTCTAACTCGCCAGGCGGAGGAGAAGATGAAGTAGAAGGATAGGGAGGAGGAGATGAAAGATAAGAAGAGCAAGGAGGAGGTGAAGCTACACTATCAGAAGATCCCCCTGTTGGGACAGTGACATAGCAAAAGAGGAAGGTTTCTCTGAATAAACCTTCAGCAAGGAAGAAAACACGTTCCAATAAGCCACAGTTGGAGGCCACTCTTACTAATGATGACATTAGTTTGGTCTGCAAAGCTATGGAGGATTCCTCTGAAGACATGTTGCATAGATACAAAGAGAAGCATGAGGAATTATATGGAAGGATTGAGAGAATTAAAGGAAGTGCATCAATATGTCTTCCTGGTTTTCACAATACCTAATGTGTCGTATGCACATTCCTCATCATAGACTGCAAAATTAGGGGATGAACCAACCCAATTGAGAATGATTTTGGATGCAACAGAAGCCCGGTTCTAGAGAGCACAAGAAGAGAAGGAGAAGGATACATAATCCTTGAAAAAGGAGAAAGACGAAGTCATAATACAATTATGAGCAGTGCAGGACAATGCAACTACCCATGAAAGAGAGAAAACAAAGATTTAGGTGAAGCTTCAAGAAGAAAAATCACAGCTATAGAGGGGAAAAGAGAATTTGCTCACAGAACAGGCCGTGGTTAAAGAAGTGGTTATTAAATCATGTCACTCTGTGATAAGTTTGGAATAGGAGGAGTAAGAGTCAGTTGAATCTCAAGTAGTGAAGCTCACATAGACCCTCCAATAGCTTCAGGCTAGGATAACAGAATTGGAGGCCCAAACGATACCAAGCACTCCACAGGAGGTGCATGACCAAAGGGAGGAGACCGCCAAAAACACAGTAGCAAGAATAATAACCCTTGCCTTAGAATGTAAATAGTTAAGTGATAAAAGTGCCTAGACATATGAACGCCTCGTCGAGGATCCATAGATAAGGAATATAGAAGCATAATTACAGGAGGCACAACAACAAGCATTTTCATTGTAGGCGTAGATGAAGCTTCTCACCACAGTAGAAAGAATGAAGAGATCCCAAGAGCAGTGCACAACATAATAACAGATCACTCCCCTCCAGGGTAAGGTAATGCAAGTAACGTAGAAGATACAACCTATGCAGGATGAATCTTGCAAGGTGTTCGAGGATACTGATGGGCATGGATCACAACTAGATCAAGTAGTTGCAGCAGTAGAATAGTGCTTGGAAGGGCCTGTTACAGAGCAGAAAGTCAAGGAGATCATTGAGCATGAGGCTCAGGCGAGGCAACAAGTTGAGGTAAATTGAGTTAAGCTCGAGGATTTTGAAGCAACATTTTCTACACCTGAGTGACTCGAGGCGAGTCACAGGTGAGTGTTGGGGGCATGTTGGCCCTCGACCAAGTTTTGGGGAAACTTTGGTCATTTTTGGCCCACTCATGGACTTTGATACATTGGTCGAAGAATGAGCACCCAGGCAGAGCTGAGATTGCAGATCTCACCGATTTTGAGGGTTATGTGGACCCAGTAAAAGGTTCTCTAGGGTTTTTTAATAGGTTTGTGGGATGTTGGCCCATGGGGTTTTCCCATGTTTAGGCCTTATTGTAAGGGTTTGTATAATATAAATAAAGAAGAATGTATTGTAGAAAGGGGAGATGAATGTAGTTTTGTGTGAAAAGAATTGATTTTTTCAAAGGAATGTATGTGTGTGATTATGATTTTGTAGAGGTTGCAAGTGCTATGATATAAGGTTTTGGCTATGTGCATTTGACCTAGTTTTGGAAGGAGGATCTAGTACTCAGTGCATAGATCTCCTGTCTAGTGCAGAGCTCGACTCCGTGTCTTAGTGTACATGAGTGAATGAATGTAATATTGTGGCAAATAATAAAGAGGCAAAGTGGTTTGTGGACATAGCCCCACCCTGGGGTGAACCACGTATATTTGGTGTCTCATGGTTTGCTTTGTGTTGTGTTATTTATGTTATGAATCTTCTTAGTGATTTGATTGTGATGTATAGTAGATAGATCTTTTGTTTCTTAAGTGAATTACTTGTGTTAAGGGTAAATGAATGCTATATCTAACTTATCATTCTAAGTGCTAAGTGCTTAGGGTATATTTCCATTTGTTGTTACATCGTTGATCTATATTTGATTATGTTCTACGGTGTTAATAGGGTTAATAAACTAATGCATGTCACTTCCTAAGCGTTAACAAAATATTATGTGAAGTACTCTTATCATAGATCTGTCTCCTAGCCTGGTTATAGACACCTATGTCCTGTAACCCCCCCTTCTTCTACCTCGGGTTCCAAAAGGGTCAATATTAGGGGTTTTGTTGGTGCACTGTTAAGAGTTGAACTCTGGGTCTTCCCCTGTGCCAACAAAGGTGCAGAAGTTTTGGAGAGAGGGGTGATGCAAAAAAAGGACCATATGTTTTTTGTCTTGGTATTGTTCTTGGTTGAAGAATCTATTTAGAAGAAGTTTGTTGAGTTTTCTTCCCTAAGAGTGTTTCCTAGGATAATCTTTGTGTCTATCTTGTTTTTGTGATTGTCTCTCTTTCATTGACCTTATATATGCATTTAATGTGCTAAATAATTGTAATAACAAAAGAATAATTGTAACTACTAGTTGTATATGTAAAATATCAACATGGAATCATAGTAGGCCTAAAAGAGACCAACTCACAGATAAGTGCTCTTTGTCATGGTTTTATTTACTTGCATATTTATTCCACTAAATATTTATTGATCTATGAAATTTGTATCTATGATATTCATGCTTGATAGTTATTGTTGTGCATGACATATGTCTCATTTATTTATGTTGTAGTATGAATATTTAACTCTGCATGTGAATATTTCATGCATATTCATTAATTAGAAATTTATATGAATTCGAGATAAGTTCATAAGTGAGTTTTTGGTAGTGTGCCCAGCCTGTGGGTGGTTGGGTATGTTGTCATTGCAGTAGCTTAGTCCATCCTAGGGATGGATGGGTACATTACATTATTTCATTGAGAAAAAGAGAGCTAAGTAAGAAATTCGATCATGAGTAGGTATTTTCAAGTGATCACTGAGAATTCATAGCAACTTTTGCAGAATTTTAAAAAATGGCGCCACAGAAGGTTGGAGATCCCAATCAAATTGCAAGGAAAACATGAAGTTCCACGAGATTTCCACAGGAGAAAGCAGTTGTCGAAGTAGAAAAATCTATTCATTTGTAAGGAGTGGTGGAAATGGATTCCATTCCTTCACCAATTATCGAGCTAGTGAGTTCAATGATTTTGGAGGAACAAGAGCTAGTAACATAGGAGATGGAGGTTGACCTAAGGACCAAAGAACGTAACCTTACTGAAAAGAAAAACCCTACACAACATCTTGGATTAGGACCACCACAACAAATGAATGGGGAAGACGATGAGAGAACGGAGTTAGATGAGCCCAAAGGATAGGTTGAAGAAGTGCAAAAACCTATCACATAACCAACACAATAAATGGAAGAACAAGTTTAGGAGCAATATGTTACAAGTCAATAATATTCAGACGTGAAAGTAGAAGAGGATGCACAGAATGAAGTAGGGTTGTTGACAGTGACATGGAATATAGGCAGAAAATAGACAGTACATAGATCATTGTGAAAATAGAATGAAGAAACATTGGCACTATTGTGCATACTCTAAGGAGTCATGATCCTTCCTGGCATACTAGGATGTGTGGAGAAATTGAAGTACTCAGATAACGATGTAACAGAGAGGGACAAGTTACCTGAGTTTGTGTTGCAAGTTGATATGGATAGAAAAGGAGCAAGTTCATAAAGAGTTCCAATTTTAGAGACAAAGCAGTGGATTTTAGGGTTGTATAACACATAGATAATGAACTTGTTAGAAATACCTCATTTTGGGTGGGATAAAGATGTAAACAACTATGTGAAATAGTTATTGTAATTGGTGCATGGGGGTATTCTATGGATGGACAGGTCAGTATCAATTGATGTATATTTAATTGCAGAAATTATAGGTTTTCCAATAGATGGATAAAATACAAAACAATACTTGGATGATAAGACAAAGGAGAGATCCCTGGTAGAAGATATGAAGAAGAGATATGGCATTGAGAGAGGGTCCCAGGGAATCATAACAGAATCAGTCAACCTACAATGATTTTTACAATGAAATATATGTATTGTAAACTTCTAAGTAAATGTCGCAAGGAAGAAGAAACGACATGAGTTGTAACAATAGTCACGCAGTGCGCGAAGGGGAATTTACTCAGTTGGAGCCCATACTTACTGAATTTATTTTTGGATGAATGCAAGGATGCAAAGGATATTGGAACAGAGTTCCATTATGCATGTTTTATTATCTTGATATATTTGGTGGGTTGGGGAGAACCCAAATACAACATATTTTACCCAAGCCGAGGAAAGTGTCATGCAACCAAGTATACAACATTATGGCACACCTCAAACATGGAACAAAAGAAGGAAAATTCCAACATATTTTCTATGTATTATGACGAGATGTAGTAAAACATAGCCAATACATGGAGGATACCACCAAAAGTGGTGGATGAGCATCAAAGAATATAAGATTTTAAGGCTTCTAGACATAGTATGCATATCCAAGCCAAAAGGGATCCCAAGAAGGAATGGTTGAAATTAACATATTGTGTGACAACAGAAGAAGTACAATTGGACATGAAATACTAGCCTAAAGCATGGAAGGTACTAGTATCTTCCAAGAAGGGATAAAAAGGTAAGAAGCAAGAAAAATTTGGTCCATCGCAAAAGTCAAATAGACTAGCAACAAATACAAGAAAGGAAATAGAGCGCACAAAGGAAACAGAGGGAGAAAAATAGTTAGGAAGTCAAGGAACAAGAAATCTATTATGAATCCTTCCACGTAGAAGAAGGACCACACAAAAGTAAGAAATGGAGGAGCACAAAACAATAATAATGGAGTAGCACAGGAGGATGTGAATGTTCCTACGTAAGAGGAACTATGATGAGTAGATCTACCATACATAGATATGTCAGGTACAACATCGTAAATAGAGAAAATTCCCATAAAGAGGACAATATTGTAGACAAGAGGGAAGTGAAAGAAGATGAATTCGCACAATATCATCCCTGAACTAACATTGACAGAGGATGATGTAGATATGGTTGCAAAGAAAGTATAGGACAACGCAACAGATTTTTGGGACAAGGCTTAGAAGAAAAGTGAAGAGATAATGAAGAAGTTGATAGAGGTTAAAGAGACACTGGAAAAACAATAACTAACTACAATACAATAAAAGGAATAGGTGTCACAACAACAGACTACTAAGAAAAAGATAGTTCTAGCATAGGAGACGATCTAGATCATAGCATTGGGGAATGAAAATTTTCATGTTACTCAGTACATGTTGCAGATTGATGAGGAAATAACATAGAAGCAATTGAAGGACAAATATCACTTGGACTTGGAACTGCCCAAGGTCCCAACAAAAGTGTTGTATAAACTTCAAGTCAGTGTCACGTAGGAGATTCAATAGAGGGCCTAAGCAGATGCGATAGACTTACAATTAGTTAAGAAAGTAAGTGAGACACTGAAGGTAACAGTCAACCATGTGCAATTTGAAAAAGAGGAAATAAAGAAACATGCGGAGAGGATAGAGAACTGGATAGACAAAGTGTTTAAAACTATACTAGACAATGCATAGAAATGGAACAAACCCACAGAGGAGAATATTGATAAGATTGTGCAAACTATGGAGGATTATAAGAGTCACATCACATAGTTGATTACACTCCTACAACCAAGCATTCCACAATAGGTTAGAATGCAGAGGGAGAAGGAGTTGATAGGCCATAAGGAGAGTATTTCACATAACACTCAGGAAATTACAGAGTTATACAATAAAATCACAGAGTTATGGATAGATCTGCAAGAGGATGAAAAATTGCACGAGTTAGACAAGAAGGAAGAAGGAGTAAATACTACATTACAATAAATCAAGCAAAGGAAGAAAACGATGAACATATCACATAGGTTGAAGAATGTGCGGGAATTGAAGAACCTACAGGCATAATGGAAGAGCATACATGCAGAGAAGCAATCCAGGGAGGCTATGTTGGATCCATTGCAAGAAGGGGTAGAGAAAATGTTGAATGAGATTGATGCATCCAAGGGACAAATTGGAAAAATCATCTTGGAGACTGAAGATTTGTTGAAGTATCATATCACTAGGTAGACTGTGGAGTCTATGGCAGAGAAGAGTGCATAGGTAAAATCTCAAGCTAAAGATATTGCAAGAAAATTCCACATGATGGAGAAGTTAGTGTAGGATGAAAATACTTCCTGAGTGGATCAGGATGAGCCATAAGTAAGTGTTGGGGGCCTGATGGAATAAGCTATTTTGGGGTAATGCATAGCAATTAATGAATCAGTTGAGAATCCTCAGGTCACAAGCTATGGATCTTGGTGTGACAATGGCCATCCTCACATATACATGCACATTTCATATGCACTTCTAATGTAATGCGCACAACACTATGAATTTTGATGAAGAATAATAAAGAAGCAGAGAATTCTAGTTCTTTGTAGATGTAGCCAAGGGGAGTGAACCATGGTAAAATATTGTGTCATTGTGTGGAATGTTTTATTTTATTTATTTTCAATGGTTTCTCATGAATGAATGAACCTATTAGTAGTAAAATACAACGCACACTAGAAAAAGTTATGTTATTTACTGCAGAATGAATGTTAATGAATGAAGTTGATTATAGAATGGTAGATATGATATGTTGAAGTAGAAACTATCTCTGACATCCCCATGAGACACTTCACTTCCATAATTTCATACACCTGGGTCTTGCAGTCATCCATAAGCCATATTGGGTGAGACTTCATTGTGCACTCTGTGCGTAGTGTTTCCTTGTTAAGAACCAAATATCAATATAGCATAGAAAAACCTCAGAAAAAGAACTCAATGCCTTGAAAAAGAGATAATTTTAGATAATA
The DNA here is from genome assembly GCA_000966675.3 of Picea glauca. NCBI lineage: Eukaryota > Viridiplantae > Streptophyta > Pinopsida > Pinales > Pinaceae > Picea > Picea glauca. The sequence goes on along the minus strand of JZKD02S0119281.1, from coordinate 294,671 downwards.
AGCCTCTTCGAGGTGGAAACCTCCTTTTACCCCACTTAAATGTTCAAGTACACGATAATTCAAAATGAAAATGTCCCCTTGGTATATATAGGAGACTACGAGGTATAATTACAACTAATGGCCTAAAGCCGACATAAATAAAATAACATTACTAATATAATATGCCCCAATTAAGGGGTAATGAGCCAATA
>JZKD02S0119281.1:258011-271604 GCA_000966675.3 Picea glauca | reverse complement strand
AGGAAAGAGTGTCATCATGGTGATTGTTGATAGACTGACCAAGTACACACACTTTTGTGAACTCTCTCATCCCTTCAAATCTAGTACAGTTGCCACTGCATTCATGGAGACAGTTGAAAAGCTACATGGCAACCCAAATATTATTGTAAGTGACAGAGATCCCATCTTCACAGAACATTTTTGGACAGAACTATTTTCTTGTTTGGGTACTCAATTGGCTCATAGCTCATCCTATCATCCTAAATCTGATGGACAACCGAGATAGTGAACAAATGTCTGGAAGTCTACCTTCATTGCTTTGTCTCTGATAAAAAAATACAATGGTTCAAATGGTTACCCTTGGAAGAATGGTGGTATAACACTTCCTTTCATACTGCAACAAAAATGACACCATTTATGGCACTCTATGGATACCACCCTCCTTCCATCACTTCTTATCTAAAATAAAAATCTAAGGTTCAAGTAGTGGAAGATCACATTGAGCATCAACAACAAGCTCTCCAAATCTTCTTGCAAATGTGAGTATCTGTCACATCTCTTATCGAAGATAGGCTGCCACCATTCTAGCGAGTCTTTCACTCTGTATTTCTACAATTTTGTACATTTCGCTCATTAATAGAACTTGTGTATTAATGTATATTTGTGTTTATGGTTGCATCTCTGATATTTTTTTTTTATATTATTGGATATCCAAGATATCTATCTACATTTGGTTATTATATCTCCGCTCTCATTTCATGCCGAAAATAATCCAGATCAGTGGTATCAAAGCAAGTTGCTCTTGATCGTTTTTTTTTCAGCACATGTCCCTGACAGGGTCCGAGTATAGAAATTTGGGTCTCGAGCTTGTATCTCTTGAGTACAATCACTCTCTCATGACCAAGAAACCATCCATGGAAGAATAAAATAAAAACGACAGAGAAGATGATTCTATTAATTTGTTGTTTGAGAAGGCTCTCATGCCACAGAGGGATGAAATGATGGAGAATTTTTCCCACATCCTTCAATGCTTGTCGATAACAGGCGCATATTCATCAAGTGGCCACTTTGAAGGCACCTAGCCTTTCAAGGTACAAGTTAATTTTGATATTCATGTATGTGAAGGATAGATAGATGCAGATGCCCTAGAAAAATGGCTAAATATGCTAGGAAGTTTTTTCTTTGTTCACAATTTCTTCGATAGGGAAAATATCACCCTCACACTCCTTAAGGCTCTCCCCCATGTCAAACATTGGTGGGAAACTTACTGGGAGAAAAATTCCACAAAGGAGTCTCGAATATATGGGGCCGAGCTCACTTGTGATTTTTTTGTGGATGCGGTCAAGGAACAATATTACCCTGTTGGTAACTATGACGACCAATACATGAGATGGACCACACTACGGCAATAGAGAGGCCAAGTAGTGTCAGATTTCACCAATATATTCCATACCTTGCACACCAAGTTGGGTATCAAAGACTCCAAGCAACATCGGGTTCTAAAATACATTGGGGCTCTACATAGATACATCCAAACTAAAATGGATTTTCTGGACATCTCATCATTGGGTGCTTCTTATCGATATGCTATTAAAATCGAGCAGAAATTTAAGCACCAAAACAAGTGGGAGTTCAGGTCTGTAAATCCGAAAAAGCCAAATTATGCTAAAGATGACCCTAACCAACCTTCAGAAAACTAGTCCAAGCCACGGGAAAAAAAGGGTAATGGAAAGATGAATAAAGACACTAGAAAACGATGTGATTTCCAGAAAATCCCTTGGCACAACATCGATGAGTGTCGCTCAAAATAGTCATTGGTGGCCAATATCAAAGACAAGGAGCCGAAACCTAATTCAAAATCCAATTGAGAAAATACTGGTAGAAGATAGATTATCGACGTAGACCCCAGTGCTATTGTCACAATTACAGTAATTCAACTAGAAAAAATAGCAGATCCTGAAGAGGGGGAGAGAATTTTTCATTCACAGATGTGTGTGAAGGGGATTGCACTGCATTTTATTCTTGATAGTGGAAGGCAGCAGAACCTCATATCAGTAGAGGTCATTAAACAATTGGGATTATCGACAACACCACACCCACAAACATACAACATCGGGTGTCTTTGCCAGGGACTAGATCTTTGTCATCCAATAGTGTTGATTTTCATACAACATCCAACCCTTCAAGGATGAGGTATTAGGTGATGTTTCCTCATTGAATGTCTGGGATTTTCTCTTGGGCCAATCATATATATGGAAGTGTCATACTGTTTGTGAGTCTCAACCCCATAGTGTCATTTTTACTATGGGGGGTTATCTCTACATGATACCAGAGGTAGTTCCGACTACTATCCCACCTAAAAAATGTCGCAAGATAGTATATCATACTACAAAATTCAACTTCCTCACAATATTTTCAAAAGGTGAACAAAAGGAAACTACAACCATCGTAGCCTTGGTCCAAGTACCTTCTATCCAACATAAGTAGGTCAAAAAGATTTAAGCAAAGTGTAAAGATTCCTTATTCACACAGGCATAACATGTAGCCATATTGGTTAAAAAGGTCCAACCCTTCCAGCCACAAGTTCATGACAACCTTCAACAAGTTAAGCATCACAACTTCTCCAGCAAGGCAAGCAACTCATCAAGATGCAGATTCAGTAAATTCTTTCCCCTATCCCTCAGGCACTCAACGCAATCAAGACCATTACTTCCTAAGGATGGAGGATTGATCCAGGTGGATATTGGTGGCCACCCAACTATTCCAACCGGATCAAAACAGTCTTCTGGCAACTTACTATTTTTAACATTTTTTTGGTTCTTAAACTTCCAGGGCCATTTTGAGGGCCTAAATGAAGTTTTTTCAGGATCGAGAATCTCAATTATTAAAAAAAGAATTTTACCGAGCCACCAAAATGAATCTCCTTGATTATACCTTTCCAACGAGATACCATGCACCCCAAACAAAGATTGTATGCCAAAGTTACGCCCTCGAGAAGTTGATACACCAAACTACCCAAAACAAGGTCCACAAAATTGTTGGCTTTTCATCTTTCGGAGTTAGGGTTTTGGGTTTTCTTTATGTTAAAAATTCCTTTAGATCCTCATTGTAACCATCTTCTTACAAATGTGAGTATCCTTCCCATATCTTCTCAGAGATAAGCTGCCACCATTCTAGCGAGTCTTTCACTATATATTTCTACAGTTTTGTACATTTCACTTATTAATATAAATTGTGTCTTACTGTATCTCTGTGTTTATAGTTGCATCTATGATATATTTCTATTATATTATTGGATATTTGAGATATATATGTACATTTATTTATTATATCTCCTCTCTCATTCTGTGTCGAAAATAATCTAAATCATATTGCTTCCTACAGCCCAAGATTGACCCCATGGGTTCCTTCTGATAGAAGAAAGAGGATAGGTCGAGAACCTTCCCAATAAATTACGTGAAAGAGAAGCACAAGGAGAGATCGGGGGATTCTAATCATTTGGAGTAGAAGAACTCGGATTATGGGTCAAAGAGAAATACATGTAGAAAAATAATGCTACAAGAAAATGTAGGGAGTGAGTGAAGAGAATTCATTGCTGGTATCATGGCTTGGCACGTGGGTGGCTTTCTATAAACGTGATAGAGAACACAAATCCTATGGTTGGGTGGAAATACATACACCCATAGTCAGTTGGCTAGTCATGTCATGTAATAGATAAGTATACCTTACACTCTCTAGAAATGAATTATTATGATTGACTAGGTATATGTATTTGTTTTTTAAATGTCTATGCCGAGTTAATGGGATTGACATTGTTCTGACGAAAAGCCTTTGTACTTAGATGATTGAGAAATGGAGGAAATTGCATGTGTATTGCACATCTAAATAGGACAACCTTGTAATCATATTGAATGATAGTAATACTTCATAATGAGTGGTCAGTGAAAGGGAATCATGCATATAAATTAAGTAATGAACAATTACGTCCAAGAGGAATGGAATCTTGTAATAATGGTAGGTTGAAGACCAGACGAGGGCCATATAACATTGTGTTATTTTCCCTCTCTTTGATGTGAATGGATATGGGAGTCGGTTCTTCATTGTGTGCCAAGTAACAGGCTTAGTGCTTATTACGAAAGAGGGGTTGAAACCCTAGTGAAACCCTGGTGAAGACATGGTAGAATTTTCGATTTGGTTAAGTCCAAATTCAGAATGATAACCTATAAATCCTTACAGTTGAGACGAGGATGATCTTGATTGTTGATCTGGTCGAGTGAATAAATATCAGCCCTTCATCGAGAAAGGAATTGTCCTCAAGAATGACCAAATGTTGGGACTTGTGAAAAGACCAACGATGACGAAAATCCTATGTTGGAATGAAGTTCGTCGGTTGGTCGAGAGTAGATTGAAGAGAATCTAGATTGTCAATGTTAATCACATCTTCGCCGAAGATATAAAATTGGTTAATATAAGTGATGTTTCAAGAGGGTCGACGATGATAAAGGTTGTGAGAAAGAATAAGAATTGTTGATCAGTGTAGAGGCGAGAAGGAAACCCAATCCTAGATCACCATAGGTTTTGTTCAAGTGAGGAAATAGAACGATGATGTCGTAATGACGTGGTATGTCAGCATCCCCGGCAACATGTCTACAAGATTTCCACATTTCAACCATTGATTGTTCGAGGGGATATGAGTAGTCTCATTGGGCATGGATACCCTTAGGCATTCACTTAAAAATTTTTACCGTTGGATCTAAAGGTGGCTAGATCTATCCATTCATCACTATAGAAATAATATACAATATTTTTATTATAATTACAAAGTCAAAATAATTTGACCCAAATGAATCAATTCCTCCTTTGGGAATGGACTCATAAAATAAAATTTTTAAAAACATTTCAATCTCCCTTAATCACTCTCCACATGATGATGATGTTAATTAAAAGTAAAATAAAACTCCACAGGAAGATATTAAAATAAAAACAAAGTGGGCGAAACACATTAACAATCATTTCAGTCGACCATTTCTATACAATTATAATCCCATTTGTTTGTCCTTATTTATGCATTATTTTCCTCTCCTCTATTTATTTGTTTTCAACATATTTAGAATGATGCACATTATTCGCTTGCCTGTTCCTGACCAAACATTTAAAAGGGAGAGAAATTGAAACATCAAACAAGGAGAGAAAAGTTAGTGAAATTAAAGGATTTTGAGGGACGATGGATTTTTCGAAATTGAGAAACTTTGCGGTGAGAGCGTCCTCTCTGATCAATCTCTGGTCAATCTCCAATACGGATTATCCTAGTTTCTGTCTAATAATTATCATTTCATTCATGTATTGGTCCTCTGAACTTGTCTTCTGAAACTCGTTTATCAACAATTTCTTGATATCCGGGATCGTTTTGGTTGTCCCTGGTGGATTGTTTGTATCTAAACTCATATACCAATCCAGTGCGCGATACCTTAGTGTAATCGCTAACTATGCTAGTTTAATTTCCTCGTATGCGATCTATTTCACTTCCCAGATCTTTTCACAGATAAACAAGTGCTTCTCCGGGTCCTCTGATGCTTCTCCTTTGAATTTTGGTAACTTGATGGTGGGATCATGTCCTACCATCTTGAATGTTAAACTACTACCTCCACGCGGTGTAGATACTTGACTAATGCTTCTTGAACTGGCTCCCCCAATTTTTTTTCCTTTTGTAGATGTACTTCCTTTTGTCTCCCTTCTCCTGAAATTTAGTTGTCTAAATGGTGGTGTCCTTTTTGGTGTGTTAGTCGTACATGGGTTGATGGGTTCCACACTAACATTAATATGGATAGGATTGTTGCCTTCTATTCCCTCTCTTGGACCTCTCATCTTCCTCTCATATTTTGCACGCAGGATTTCCTCAATATTCTCCATAGCCCATATATCCTCTACCTCATCTTCATCACTTTCCAAGCCTTCCCTCGCAGCTACGACTCTCTTCTTTGTGTTTACCTTGTATTGGTAGGGTACTCCACTGTGTGTATTTTCAGATGTTGTTGACAGACCTTTGTGTTGTTTTCCCTCTTTTTGATGCGAATGACTATGGGATTAAGTTACTCATCGTGTTCCAAATAGCATGCTTAGTGCTTGTTGCGAAAGGGAGGTTGAAACCCTAGTGAAACCTTGGTGAAGACTTCGTAGAATTTTCGATTTGGTTAAGTCCAAATTTAGACTCATAACCTATAAATTCCTATGGTTGAGACGAGTATGATCTTGGTTGTTGATCTGGACGGGTGAATAAATCTCAGCCCTTCATTGAGAGAAGAATTGTAGTCGGGAATGACTGAATGCTGGGACTTATGAAAAGACCAACGACGATGAAAATCCTATGGTGGAATGAAGGTCGTTGATTGGTCGAGAGTAAATTGAAGAGAGTCTGGATCGTCAATGTTAATCACATCTTCGTCGGAGATAAAAAATTGGTTAATATAAGTGATGGTTCAAGACGTCCGATGACGATAAAGGCCGTGAGAAATAATGATAATCGTTGATTGATGTAGAGACTAGATGGAAACCTAGTCGTAGATCACCATAGGCTTTGTTCAAGTGAGGAAAGATAACGATGACGTCATAACGATGTGGTATGTCAACATCGCCACCAACATGTCTACGAGATCGCTATGTTTCGACCATTGATTGGTTGAGGGGATATGGGTATTCTTGTTGGATGTGGAAAACCTTGGGGATTCACTTAAAAATATTTACCATTAGATCTAGACGTGGCTAGATCTATCTATTCATCATTATAGAAATAATATACAATTTTTTTATTATAATTACAAAGTCAAAATAATTTGACCCAATATTGGAACATCGAACATGGAGAACAAAGTTAGTGAAACTAGAGAAAAGTTAGTGAAATTGAAGGATTTTGTGGGCGATGGATTTTTAGAAATTGAGAAACTTGGTGGTGAGAGCGTCCTCTCTTATCAACGAGTGCTTCTTATTACAATCCCAACAGAATTCAAGCACAAAATTCTTCAGGCAAGTTCCGCGAATTTCTCTGAAAGATGAAGTTGCAGAACGACGAGAGTATTGTAAGGTCGCTCAATTTGCAGCTTCATCCAATGAATCACTTGCACCATCTTCCAGTATCAACGTGAAAGGCGAAAAGAAGAAGTACACCTCATATGACTTGATTGAATCATTGTATCATTTCTCCGAGCATATCACTCCTTTCAAAATAAACAAAATTAAAGCGGCCTATTCTCATTTCTGCGCGGGAGAGATCCTCGTGTTGGAAGAAATTAATTTCTACTTACTTCTATCAACCACCAAAATTCAAGACTTTTCTCCACCAACATCCACCGATGCTTCTAGATATTTTTTTTCGAGAACCTTCTGGATGTTCGAAAGTCTTCTATAGCCTCTAGCAGATGTATCTGTATTATCAATTGAGCAATACAATTTGTGTTTGTTATTTATTATCTGTGTTCCTTTGTTTCTGCCCCTTCATTTGGTATCAAAGCTTGGATCTGGGTCTCACTCCCTCATGGGAGGGCTCAAGATCCCGAGAGAAGAGTTTTCCGCTGAGAAAAGAATTTGTAGAATCGGGTTGTGAATATCCGTTGGGCATCTGTAAGCAGCAGAGTGAGAATGTATGAATGGAACGATGTCCAAATGTGGCCCGGCGAATAGAAATAAGGAAGGGTCCGTGTTGGGAGAGATGCCCCCGTTTATGTTTCTTTTCGTTGCAGCCATATCAAAGTATAAAGGAGTGTTGCTGAGACCGTGCAGATGAGAAGAAAACACTGCAATTGTTTAGGATCTGCGGAACTAGAGAAGAGGCCACAGAGTACGTGGAGGAGGTCCCGTGTGACGCCGAGGAGAACTGTAGGAGCAGAATACAAGTGAAATGGTGGGATCAAGGCGGAGGTATAAGAAATCGAGAACTAAAGTGCAGGTCACCCTTCCTAGGGTTAAACCCCATGTTTTCATGCCTTCCTTTACTGTTCCTCTAAAGCTCAGAGCACTGACCAGTGGAAAGTGGGATGAGACCGGAGCCGTGATTCGAAACTATCTTTCGTTCGAGGTGGCCTCTAAACCAAATTTGATTGGGGCAATTAGCCGTTGTGACAACAATGTTGAGGTTGAAAGCTTACAGAAGCCGCCGGAGCCAAATCAGACCAATGAAGATAATGGTGAAATTAAGGATCCCGATTTTCAAGTTATCGAAAGTGGTAGTAACTTAGAAGACGATGATCTGAAATCTGTACTTGGCAAAAGACAGAGGGATGGAAAAACTGCACCTTTACAAAGGCTCACAACTATGCAGTGCATATATGTTGGCCAATTGATTAAAAATCATGGAAGGTAGTGTTGGTTCGCTCAAGGAACTGTGGATAGCCTGCGCATCGGAACGAACATCTTCAACTTCAGGTGTGAAAGTAGGCAGAGACCAAGGCTTTCAAGAATGTTGAGGTATATGCGGGAGTCAAAGTGAGTGAAAGTTAAGTCAAGCATTTCTGTATGTAAAAAGTCCTCCTTTTGATTGGTAAAAGGGTCATTGAGTATAGAGAGAAGTTATTTGGAATACTCTCTTCATTTTGGAGTGTTAGTTTGGGTATTTACACAAGAAATTTTAAAGGTATTATGAGTCATATATGATTTCAAATTGGAATTGGAGTTGGAAGACTTCTTGCAGTACCTACAGAGAATTTTTATTGGGCATATTAAATGGGTTTATATGTAATGGGCTTATAATTTGGGAATTTAGTAAACAATGCTTCTTGTACCTGTGATAAAATGTTATAATGATAAGTGATGTAAGGGGTGCATGATCGGTAGTACCCGACACCCAAGAGGTTTTTGGTCTAAAGTTGTAAAGCTTAGCCATAGGAAAAGAAAACTATATTCCCCGGGTGTTTAGTAAGCTCTGAGTCAGGCCTACATGGATTAGGGTGATTATGTAGCATGTATCCCTCTTAGGCATAAAGAGTGGATGTGGCATCAAGCTGTGGAATTAACCACTAGGTAGGTACGAGGGTGGTAGGTGTACTCATATCTAAGTTTGATGGTGATAAGAGAAGTTAGATCTTCGATTAAGGGAATGAATGTGAAATTAAGTAATCGCATAGTGTGAGTTGGTTAGGACCAAGTTATGACTAAAATAGTCTAATGTATTGATGAACCATGTACGTGAAAATGATACTTCCAGGTGCAAAAGGAAGACGCAAAAGTTCGAGCATTAGTCAATGTTATGTAGGTACAAAAGAAGAAGAAAAAATGTTTTTGGATGAAACTCATAGTGAAGAAATCCCAACAGAGTGCAGTGTAAATCAAATCATGCAAGGTTCGTGATCAACCAAAACCACTAGTAAGAAACCACTTGATGTGATGGTTCCTGAGCATTGTAAGGTGATTTATGATGAGGGGAAGCTACTAAAATAAATTAAGGAAGCCCAACCATATGAAGATAGAAACTGAAGATGATGACATGACTCAGATAAATATCTAACCAAAACATGTAATGGTTAATGAGGAGACATTGCAGATAAAAGGAGCAACTTGCAAAGGCTTTAGCACAAGACCAATTTGAGTATTTGAGAGAATCATTGGGCATTATAAATATTGATGTAATTAGTAGTAGAAATTAGGAGGAGTGTTGGAAGAAATTAATTTCTACCTACTTCTATCAACCACCAGACTTCGAAACTCTTGTCCATCGACATCCATCGGCGCTTTCAGATATTTCCACTCCGAGAACCCTCTGGATGCTCAAGAGTCTTCCATGGCCTCTATAAATATGAGGTATATGTATCTACATTATTAATTGAGCAATACAATTTGTGCTTGTTATTGTCTGTGTTCCTTTGTTTCTTCCCCTTCACCTCGGAGACGTTTTTTATGAGTTACAACGTATGAGGAAAATGGCATTGAAGGTCATTCTCAATTATAGAGTAGAAGACGCAGAAGACAACACTGCTTGTGATGCCAATCTTAAACATTTTCTTGGCATCGTATCTTCAATCTCTTTGTTTCCACCTCAATCGGTAAGTAGTCTTTTTTAATAGTAACTCGTTTATTTCCTTCCATCTCACCATTATCTCTTTGCATACTTAAATATTGGTGTAATAGGTAACATTTGTGTCCCTGAAATTATCGGCCATATGTACTCCAGATCTACCACAGAGAGTTAATCATTTTCTAAGGTGGCAGCATCGCTACCCTAACTTCAATATGCCATGGAAGGAAGAATTTTTGCTGCTTCTAGCCCCATCTAGCCCTGATCACTACACTACCTCTGCGCCTGAGCCGTTGAGTCCCAGGGATGAAAATGACTTAAATTTAGCAAAGCAAAGATTGTTTCAGCTCTGCAGAGCCTGCCAAGTCACCTCCCTTCCCTTGTTGGTGGATGCAGAATACACAGTTGTTCAGCGTGCCATTTATTACTTAGTTATAGAGAATTCTCCAAATTCAACCAAACACCTAGGAAGCTTGTTGTTTATGGCACTGTGCAAGCTTACTTGAAAGACTCTTTCCCCACATTAATTGCAGCAACATAAGAGGTCAAGAAGCGGGGTATTACAATGGGTGTGAAGCTTGTAAGCGGTGCTTACATTAAAGTAGAAAATAGTATGGTCAAGTCATTGTTCATGCCTTCCCCAATACATTCTTCCCGTATGGAGACACAGAACTGTTACGATGACTGCGCACCATTCATGTTGGAGAAATTTTCTACTGGTGAACAACACTTCTACTTGCTACACACAATCTAGAGTCAAGTAAGCTCACTCTCAGCCCTTCATTTTTATCATTTATAATAATACATTTTGCATTGATCGACTGATTCGTAATGGTGATGAGATATGATCAATGACTACGGCCATTGCTAAATATGAATAATTGGATATGGTGAAAAGAAAAGGAATGGTGCAGCCCACTCAATTGAAGGGCATGTCGGACTTGTTTTCGCTGGGTATACAAACCGCAGGATTCCAGGTGAGCAAATTTCTACCATTTGGGACGGTGGAAAATGTGATTCCTTATCTTATGAGAAGAGTTGAGGAACATGAAATAATGCTAGCTGAGAAGATCAAAGGCGCATGTAAAATGTATTTATCTACTCATGTGCCTACACAGGGCGACCATTTTCGCATAACGTGACTAGTTGTTTCCTGGTTGGAAATGACTTACATCGGGTCAGAATAAGATGAGGAGGATGATACTTTTGAAAGTGATAAAAGTGATGAAGAAGATAACTTTGAAAGTGAAGAAGAAGATAATACCTCTGAAAGTGAAGATAAAAGTGATGATGAAGAAGATACCTCTGAAAGTGAAGAAGACGAGGATGATACCTATGAAAGTGATGAAGAAGATGAAGTGATGAAGAAGATGAGGATGATACCTCTGAAGAAGAGGATGATTACCATGATGAAGAAGATGAGGATGATACACCTGAAGATGATGATCATCATGGTAATCACACCTCCCATGATGATGGTGGTACCCCTAAAGATGATAATAGTTCCCAAAATGATAAATATTCTACCCATCAATATACCGTTTATGTTCACAACCTTGATGATTACCTTAATCAACATAAAAAAAGATGTTGATGCTATCCTTAAAAGATTTTATGTTGATGCTATCCTTAAAAGATTTTGATGACACCTCCCAAAACGATAAATATCATACCTATGACAATACCTCTATGACAATACCTTCCTTTTCTGAGGATGAGGATGATATCCCTCCAAATGATAAAATATACCTATGAATATAATACCTCTTTACCCAGTTGAGTTATCCTATGTCTTCTGTCTTGCAGTACACCATCACTATGTTATGCCTTATTGTAGTTAATGATATCACTATCTCCTCAATGGAAGAGACCAAAACATTTAAATTTCGTATCTTTGATATTTGGGATTAAGATGACAATTATTATATGAATTTATTTATAATATGTTCATGTCAATCATTAAAACCATAGAGTATCATTCAATTGTAGTTATGTTATGCTTTTATTCTAGGGTTTATATTGTGCATTTCATTTTAAATATTTTATAACTCATAAATTTCAATTCCACTTGCATCTTGCCAAAGGTGATATATGATTCTAAGAGAAATTTATGCTCATTATAAGAAAAGTTGATTTTCTTCATATTAAACTCATGTTGCACATCGATATGTCATGTTAGCCATTTTAATTTATTTTCTCAAAAAAAAGTATGTAAATTGTTTTATGATCAATATAAACAATTTGTTTTCATTGTTGGTTCTATTTTTTTATTTGTTCATCATATAATAATCATTTAAATATTTAAGTAGTTCTTTCATATAAATGTTATTAAGTGTATTTAGTGCATTGGCCATAATAATGCACACATTTTATTGATATTTTAAGGAACAAAACAATTGTTAGACTGGCAATTGTTTTAATGATTGAAAAGAGTAAGATTAAATATTGTGAAAAATAGTCACTGAAAAAAGAGAAAATTAATAAATAATACAAGTGAAAATTAATAAATAATACAAATGAAAAGAGATTAAATAGGGTGAAAAAATAACACTTAAAGGAAATAATATAAATGAAAAAGAAATTAATAAATTTTATAAAACAATGTAAATGAAAAAGATTTAAAAGACATATAGGAAAAAATGAATTTTTTTTATTATTATGATTAAGAGGATAAATAAAAATCCTACCTCACCAATGTCCTTAGATCTAATGTCTACTAGACCTCCCAAATCAAAAAAGATTTTCACTTATCCCTTCACTCTAGAACCAAAAAGGCCCCAACCTCTTCCCCACCTTTAGCTCTCGTCTATCTTCCCCACATCCATGGTGTTATTGATCATATTTCTAAAATCTTAGCTAAAAAGAAAATCAAAACCCTTTTAAACCCCATAAAACCCTTAAGCTTCTTTTTAGAATTACTAAGGATAAATCTTTGTAGAATTACTAAACATTTTCTAAATATTTATCCACAACCACATCTCTAAGTCAACAATCACAGAGCACTCCCACACTTCCAAAACATAGTATATGTTTTGAACAAGTAAAAATACTTGCATAAGGACCTTTTTACTCCTCCAGTATCATTCGTGAAGCTCTTGAAATCAAAAAAATTCCCAACAACTTTAATCGGGAAGATGGCTATAGACTGAGTCAATCATGAACACTTACTATTCATCACCTAATTCAATAAACGTCTTCCTCTTTCTTATTTTGTCCCCTCTCTTGTATCATTTATCTCTTCTTTCTAATCTCCTCTCATGAGGTTTTCCTCCTCCTTTGATACCTCTCAATTATTCCTTTCTTCATTATTCTTTCTTTACTTATGAAATGGCTTATTCTTTATTCTTAAAAATATATATATATATATATATTCCTCAGACACACAAATTTTATTAAAGAAGAAAAATACTTTACACAATTAATGCAAGAGCTTACAATCTCCAACATTACTCTAGCATGAGAAAATGAGAGATTTGATAAGCTCATCATACTAATTCTAAGCTAGTTTTTTTTATGGACATCTTATCACATAATCATGTGAGTATTACAATTGTCCATGTAGATTACATAAAGATTCTAACAATTTCCTATTTGGTTGCTTCTAAGAAGTGACT
>JZKD02S0119281.1:227529-244130 GCA_000966675.3 Picea glauca | reverse complement strand
GTTTGGGTAATGGACCCAAGATTGTTTGATGTAAAGATGACTCATTATTGTCTTGTCATGGTTGATAAGAAGTAAAGATGGATGAACTCCAAAGTGGTCCCCTTATGGTGAAAGATCTCATGGGAAGACGCTTTTCGGAGCGAGAGAACTGATGATTAATTTTGGAATAATGAGATGAAGGATAGTGAATTTGTCAGTGAAACTATCCTAGATGTATAGTTCTTGTCATGTTGTTTCCGATGGTATGTGGAACGTTACATAACTCCTCACGGTTAGAGAGTTATGACCATATGAAGTTGGAGAACCCCTCATAAGTCTTATAGAAGCCCCCAAGGGTCAAAGTGCTTTGCAAAAGAAATTATTTTAAATGAAGAAGCCCTAAAATAAATAAAGTGTAAGGCTACATGAAGATATAAATAAGAGGCAAAGCTCACTCACTAAAAACAAACTTGTACATATTGTATATCTATTTTCTTGTGTAAATCTTATTGTAAATACTTGTGAATATATCTAAAGTGCCAACGTCTGAGGTAGCACGAAGGGTTGATGATGAAATTCTCGGAATTACAACAAAACCCCATTTTCTGAGGTGTACGCGGGCTATCTGTGTACAAGGTGCATACGTTTTGAGTTATACGCGGGTTGTCTATGTATAAGGTGCGTACATGTTCAGTTATACACGGGTTGTCTGTGTACAAGTTGTGTACATGTTGGTAAATCCATGGAAACTTGAAGAGATGAAGATGTAGAGGTTTTAGATTCTAAGATCAAGCTCCCTGAAAGATCTAAAGTGCTCAGATACATCAAATCCATCCATTGGTTCAAAAGGTATGTCTTATTTCTGTGAATAATTGGATTTTGATGTATGCAAGAGGAATGACAATGGATATTTGAGAATTCTCTCTAGAAAGACTAGTGGCTACATGTGATCTTCTGCATAAGTTAGATCTACATAATTACAGTGTTGGTATGTTCATCATTGATACTTCTTGTGAGGCACATCTTGTATTTCTTGTCATATGGCTAAGGTTTTTTTTGGTATATGGTTGAGAGATTGTATTTGTGTAGTAGTATATGTATTGAGAAACTGTATATCAGAAAGGGGTTGATGACTAAGATCTGAGGGATATTATACTTGTTCATGATTACACATACCTCTATGACACATGACTAGAGAGAGACATACTTGCTTTGAGTAAAGGTTATAATTGAGGATGCATGCACAGGGTACAGTTACATTTTGGATACAGTGACAGGTTACAAATCTATGTGAAAGAAGTTACAAAAGGTTAGAAGTTTTCAAGAAAAGGAAACCCTAGTTTTTAGAAGGCATACGCAGGTTGTATAATAGTTTGGTAGCATACATATGCGGGTTTCATAACATATAGGGTGTGTACATATGTGGGCTACAACACTACAGGTCACATATCTATTGTAATTTTTGTAGATACATGTTTAGTTTAGGTACAAATTGATTACAGGGAAATTGTATAGATTGGATACAAGTCAGTGGTACAAGTTGATTCAACTGTAAAACAATATATCTCACAATGACAGATTGGCAGTGGTTCCATCATTCTACTTATACTTCAGGGTGGTTGGACGAGGCAAGGATAGGTGGTTGTAGCCACCTTCCAGTTGTAGCTGGAGAACTTAGGGGGTTGTAGCTTCCTTCTGGTTGTAGCTAGGGAAATGGGGAGTTGGAGCTTCCCTTAGGTTGTAGCCTGAGAAACTAGGGGGTTGGAGCCTCCTTCCAGTTGCAGTTGGAAAACGAAGGAATTTGGTGCTTCCAATGAATGTAATTATTCAAGACATATAAGAAAAAGCATTCGGTGGTTTTCTCCCAATTTGGTTTTCCACGTAAAACACTGGTGTACTATGTATGTGTGTGATTTTTCATTTCTTATTGCTCATTATTGGATAATAATTCTACATTCAAATAACACTTGGATTATTTGGAGAAAAAATATTATAATTATGCTATTACTGATTCACCCCCCTCTTAGTAATCCAACAATACATTCTATAAAATCGTAAGTACAATAAAATAATATTATACTAAGTACTTTAGGATCATAATATCTAAGATTCTCCCCTTTGATCCAAAAGTACAATGGAACAAATACCAAGTTCTTCTCTAAACTTAGTAAATTTGATCTTGTCAACTGGTTTCATGAAAATATCTGAGATCTGATCTTCTAAAGGACAATATATTGGTTTGATGATGCCCTTTGCAATAAGTGTCCTGGTGTAATAATACTTTGTGTCGACGTGCTTTTTTTTGTTATGAAAAACTTGATTTTCAACAAGTTTAATGGCTGACTAACTATCAATTAACAATGAAGTAGCTTATGTTTGATTAATTACCAAATCCTATAAAACTTTCCATAACAAAACTGTCTCACATGATGCTTCCCATGTTGATATATATTTTTCTTATGCCAAATAATTTGCAACTGTAGTTTGCTTCTTGCAACTATGAAAAAATTTCGGTGATCCCATATTCATCAAGTGACCTAATGTTGATTCTCTTTCATCAACACTTATGACAAAATCTTTATCTAAATATCCAACAATTACAAATTTTCTATTCTTCTTGTATAGAAGACCATAATCTTTCATACCTTAAATATATCCAAGAACTCATTTTGTTTCATTTCAATGGCTTTCCCTTGGTTCCTTCATAAATCTTGAGAGAATAATGATTTCATATGATAAGTCTAGATGAATGGTTGTAAAATAAATCAAGCTACAAATCAAATGTTTGTAACTAGTCTTGTTTACAAATTCCCCCCATTCAAGTTTTGAAAGTTTTAAATTTTCCTCCTTTGGGGTGAGAATGTATTTGTAGTATGTCATGCCAAATATTTTCAATAGTCCAAATGCATACTTGCATTGAATAATGTAAATGTTGTTTGAATGTTGGAGTACTTCAACTCCAAGATAGTAGTGAACTAATTCCATATATGTCATCTTAAATCCAACCTGTAACTCCTTCTTGACCTATAAAATGTGATCATCATTGTTCCTAGTAATGATCAAGTCATCAAAATACATTACTAAAATTACCAAATTTTTAACCTATAGGTGCACATATAAGGTATCACCAAATTTGCTTCGTTGAAAGCCAACTTTACGAAGGTAATCGTCAATTTTTTCATACCAAGATTTGGGAGCTTGTTTCAATCCATATAATGCCTTCATCAACATACAAAATTTGTTTTCCTGTCCTTCTAACTCAAAACTGAGAGGTTGAGTCATATATGTACTTCTTCTTGCAAATATCTGTTGAGGAAGGCACTTTACTCTCAATCAGAGTATCTTTATACAATGTTACATGATTCTCTCCATTCCCTACCATTTGGTTAAGACAAACCACGAACATCGTATGTTTCCAATGATTTGATTGAATCAATGGCCCATACAAAACCACATGCTCAATCGGTACCCATGTTTGGGGCCAATCCATACCAACCAACATATGGGGGAAACCCATACTACCCTCCCCCACCACATCAAATACCATTCATGGCACCTCCTCCTCCCATCATGGGACCACTAGTCCCTACACCCCCCACTCACCCTGTGCACGTACAACATCCAGGCCCTTCTCCATCCATGACATATAATCCCAACCCTAGGGGAGGAACCTCCACTACATAAAACCAATATGGACCTCTCCAAGGTAACCCATACTACCCCTTCCCTGGTCCTCCTCAGTTGATGCCCCATCACATGGAAAACAATAGGGAGTGGTAAATTTTATCCAACCTTCTCCTATTCAACAAGTTCAATATTTTGAACAATTAAATACGACCAATCCCCCTCATCAACCCAATAAAAACTAGATAAAGGGAAAGAATAGAAACCAAGGACAAGGGGGCAACCCTCAACAACCAAATCCCTCAACAGTGGGTAACCAAAATCAGGTTAACCAAAACCCCCAGGGGGAAATAAAAATGGATAACCACCAATTCCCTCAAATAGTCGATTACAAACGAATGAATGAAGTTATGAACCCTCCACTCCCTCCCCCACCCCAAGGGCCACCAAAAGTACCTCCCAACTACATTCTGCCACTACTAGTAGTAGTATTACATAACCCAATCCATCACCAAGGCGTCATCAACACACAACCAAAAAATGCCCTTTGCCCATAATAGATAGGATAATTCCTTGAACCCGACAAACCACAAACCAATAATTCAAAAGATCATAGTATCCTTCTCACCACATAAGATGAAATCCTATTACAACATTTCAGCCACCAATATACTATATCATTTGATTCCCCTCCCACCAACTTTGAGTGCCGCCCATTACCGGTCAGGAAGCCTCTAATGCTTCCTCATCCTAACAATAAATCCACCACCCGAATTACTCACCCACCACTATGTTGGAACGTGCATAACCCACATGCTCAAGACTCCCACAACTACCACCTTGTTGATGACCTTGCATAATCACCCATTTCCATGTGAGTACTTGAGGTTCTCCAGGATTGTCTTTCATATTTTGGGGCAGTAGACCCTGGAGACAACCGTCTAATCACTTTTAACTTACACAAAGTTGATCCACATCTTCCATCACTAGTTTCCTTCCAAATTCCTATGAGGATTGTAAACATCATCGTTCATCATTGCATCATCAAAATGTTCCCGTATAATTAGGGGGGGAAACAATCCTCATTGACACTGAAGTTATAGATTCTGAATTGGATTACAATATCCTTTTTTAATGAAGATACATGTACACCATGCAAGCAATAACATCTTTTGTATGTCACACCATGATATTCCCTCACAATGGGAAGATCATCATTATTGACCAATTGACCCATTATGAGCCTAATTAGTCAGGGCACATTGATAACATCCTTCCACTTATCTGCTCAAGTGCTGGCCTTTTACCAATGGTAGATGTCAAACAAAGGATATTTCACGACTCATTGTTAATTGGTTCATACCAAGGATACACCCCTCCCATCTCCAGGCGTATACCATGTCTTCATCGTTACCTTAGATATAAAATAAATTCTCGATGACCCTCCTCTAGAGGAATCATAGAACCCCACCCCTATTCTTACAAAACAAAATATTGCCAAGGAACCCCCCTTACAATATTCCAAAGAGGAATTATCAAAAAAACCACCCACGATGGGTCAAATCCCTATTGGGAAAATAGTCCCACAGGCCATTACCCAAATACCGTTCTTTTACCCCCCAGAGTAACATCATACTAGTTTGTTTCTACCCTCATGTTACCAAATATGGTGATATCCATCTCTGTATGGTATCTCAAACCAACAACTATGGTACTAGGATTATCTCTCCCACCTCAACCCATGATTTCAAGTCCACAACTAGTGGCTCAACCACCTACTCACCCAACCGGTCACATAGTTGGGTGCAATACTACCAATATAGGAAACCCATATACATGGAAAGGGGTAAATTACACCAACCAATGAGGCACCAAGAGGAAGAAAGAATCCACACTCCCCTCCCCACCATGCATCCAACCCCCATGCACACTTTTCACTACTGTTGGACACCCAACCCACCTTTGCCCTACATTTTCTGAATTACACAATCTCATTCAACTTCCCAAAGAAGAACCTCTACACCCTACCCCCGTAGTGCCACCTACCCTAGCATAATCCTCTTCCATGAAGACGAAGGGCCTACGTACCAACCATGCATGCGCCCTATGCAGGGAATACAAACATTACACAAATTATTTCTCGACTATCCCTACCTTTCAGAAGACTCTGAGATAAGTAATACAAACACCACTACCAGAGCCATCTCAAGGTACCCACACTACTACTAACACTCAAACCATATACTATGTGTCCACATCAGTAAATGAACATTTTCGGTGCCCTAGCACCGACACATTGTTTGATAACTTAATTGAGAACATACAAATAACCTTAGATGGTTTTAAATATAGAATATTTAATTGAAAAAAATTACAAAGTTCATCATAAGATGTTTGATAGCTTGAATGAGCAAGTGAAAATAACTTTAAACATTTTAAAAATATATAATTCTTACTTAAAAGAAGGCTATGAAGTAGCTTAGTTCCTACAAAATTGGGTTATCTATTTAATTTATAAATTAGTGGCAACATTTAACATGAACTATGTACATGAGAATCCATAGCGAGGATATGCTACTGGGTTTTCTAATCTATTGGTGTTTGGGTAAATGACAATGGAAACTGATCCAGGTTGCTACAATTTGTAATGTTAAATAAATGTTAGAGAAACCAAGAGGAAAATATTAGTATTGGATATTTTGTTTTCATTGATGTCAACATAAATGGTTGGCATTGATGTCAACATATATGATGGGTGCATTTGATAAAGTATACAAGAATCCCCATAGGTGTGGTCATGAAACCCAAAGTTTTTTGAGGAATAGGATATGAAGGATAGTGTAAATATAGGTAACACACTCGTAGATGACTAGTCCTCATCATACCATTTCCAACAGTAGGTAGTGCGTCACGTAGTTCCTCACAGTTGAGAACTTATGCGGTCATGAAGTTGGAAGGCCTGAAGAATGGTTACGAAGACCCTAAACAATTACGAGTCATTAATTAAAGGGTAAAGTGGTTGTAACAAGAAAGCACAGGTTTCCCCTAAACTTAAGAAAATAAGTTACTTTGAAAAGTTATAAATACACTTCATGAAGCCTCTCATTTTTACACACACAATTTTGTTGGATATAATCTATGTGAGAAAGTGATCTATTGGTGAATATGAAATGGCGAATATGAGGAAGTAAATGAAGTGTGAAGGAGAAAGTTTCAAGATTGCATAGGAGAGTGAGGGTTTCTCAGAAACCCTAGTTTGGGTTTTGTACACACATTAATATTGAATTAGGTTTTAGTCTCCTCATTATGGCGAATTGGAAATTCTTGTGCATGGAAAGATCCATAATCTCCTCCTATCCTTTTGGTCTTGTCAATGTCGATCTCATCGACAGTTTATAATGGGGATCCTCTTGTATGCACAAAAAATGGATCTTCAATGGTACATAAAAACGGGGAACCTATTTGCATGCATGATCCCTATTATTATTATTATTAAAGGTGCCACTGATTCATGTTGACTCTCACATTCATCAAAGTTTATTCTACTCGGGGCCATGCTCTCAATAACTATGTGAGGTGATTTTTCTGACCAACCCATCACATGCATCTGATGATTGGGATTTGGAACAATCAAACAAGAAATAGAGGGTTCATGTAATACCCCTATTTCCCCCCAACTTGTAATTAACCATGATTGATTATTGTCATGAAATGGTATATAAACATTTTAAATGTATTATTGTCTGATTTAAAAATGTCAAAATTTGACTGTGGGGGTGAAGCTTTGAAAGTAATAGCCATGATACCACTATCCCACCAAAACGGGTGCCGCGAGGTAGTATCTCATACTACAAAATTTAGTTTCTTCACAATCTATTCAAAAGGTGAAGATAAGGACACTACAACCACTGCACCCTCAGTCCAAGCACCTTCTATCCAACATAAGTAGGTCAGAAAGATTACATAAAACGATAAATATTCCTTCTGCACACAAGCATTTCATGTATCCATATTGGTTAAAAATTTCCAATCCTTCTAGACATAGGTTTGTGATAACCTTCAACAAGCTAAGCATCTCAACATCTCTAGCAAGGCAAGCATCTCATCAAGATGTAGATTCAATAAATCCTTTCCCCTCTCCCCAAGGAACTCAACGCAATGGATACCATTACTTCATAAGGAGGGAGGATTGATCTAGGTGGATATCAATGGCCACCCACCTATTCCAATTGGCTCAAAACAGTCTTTTGACAACTTACTATTTCTAGCATTTTTTTGGTTCCTAAACTTCTGGGGCCATTTTGAGGGCCTAAATGAATTTTTTTTCAGGATTGAGAACCTCAATGATAAATGAATTCTTTGATTGAGCCCAAAAAATTAATCTCCTCAACGATACCTTTGCAACGAGCTATCGTTTTCCCTAAACAGAGATCGTATGCCAAAGTTATGCCCCCAGGAAGTTGATACACCAAACTACCCAAAACGGGGTCAACAAAATTGTTGGCTTTTCATCTTTTGGGGTTAGGGTTTTGGATTTTATTTATGTTAAAAATGCCTTCAAAGCCTCATTGTAACCATATTCTTATGAATGTGAGTAGTCATCACATCTCTTCTTAGAGATAAGATGCCACCATTCAAGCGATTCTTTCACTTTATATTTCTATAGTTTTGTACAATTCACTCATTAATATAATTGTGTATTATTGTATCTCTGTGTTTATGGTTGCATCTCTGATATATTTCTGTTATATTATTAGATATCCAAGATATCTCTATACATTTCTTTATTATATCTCCTCTCTCATTTCATACCGAAAATAATCTGGATCATACTGTTTCCTACAACCCGAGATTGACCCCATGGGTTCCTTCTGATAGAATAAAGAGGATAGGTCGATAACCTTCCCAATAAATTATGTGCAAGAGACGCACAAGGAGAGAGAAAGGGATTCTAATCATTTTTAGTATAATAACTCATATTATGGGTCGAATAGAAATACCTGTAGAAAAAGAATTCTACAAGAAAATGTAGGGAGTGAGTGCAGAGAATTCCTTGGTGGTATCATGGCTTGGCATGTGGGTGGATTTCTATCAAAGTGATAGAGCACAAAAATCCTATGGTTGGGTGGAAATGAATATACCCACATATAGTTGGTTGGTCACAGCTTGTAATAGATAAGTATACCTTACACTCTCTATAAATGAATTAATATGATTGACTGGGTACATGCATTTGTGTTTTAAAAGTCTATGTCGGGTTAATGGGCTTGACATTGTTATGGAAAAAATCCTTTGTACTTATATGATAGAGAAATGGAGAAAATTGCATGTGTATTGCACATATCAATAGGAAACCCTATAGCCATATTGAATGATAGGAATACTTCATAATGAGTGGTTGGTGAAAGGGAATCATGCATATAAATTAAGTAATGAAAAATAATGTCCAAGAGGAATGGAATCCTGTAATAATGGTAGGTTGAAGGCTAGAGGAGGCCAATAGACCTTTGTGTTATTTTCCCTATTTTTTATGTGAATATCTATGGGAGTCAGTTCCTCATCGTTTTCCAAATAGCAATATTATTACTTGTTGCGAAAGGGGGCTTGAAACCCTAGTCAAACCCTGGTGAATACTTGGTAGAATTTTCGATTTGGTTAAGTCCAAATTTGAAATGATAACCTATAAATCCTTGCAGTTGAGATGAGGATGATATTGGTTGTTGATTTGGTCAGGTGAATAAATATCATCCCTTCATTGAGAGGGGAATCATCATCGGGAACAACCGAATGCTGGGACTTGTGAAAATACCAACAACGACGAAAATCCTATGGTGGAATGAAGGTTGTCGATCGGTCGAGAGTAAATTGAAGAGAAACTGGATCGTCGATGTTAAGTAGGTCAAAAAGTTTGCAACAAAGTGTAAAGATCCTTCTGTACACAGGCATCTCATGTATCCATATTGGTTAAAAATGTCCAACCCTTCCAACCATAGGTTCGTGACAACCTTCAATAAGCTAAGCAGTGCAACTTCTCCAGCAAGGCAAGCAACTCATCAAGATGCAGATTCAATAAATTTTTTCCCCTCTCCCCCGGGCACTCAATGCAATGGAGACCATTAATTCAAAATTAGGTAGTATTGATCCAGGTGGATATCGATGGCCACCCACCTATTCCAATTGGCTCAAAACAGTCTTTTGACAACTTACTATTTTTAGCATTTTTTTGGTTCCTAAACTTTCGGGGCCATTGTGAGGCCTAAATGATTTTTTTTTGGGATCGATAACCTCAAAGATAGTCAAAGGATTTGAATGAACCCCCAAAATGAATCTCCTCAATGATACCTTTCCAACGAGCTATCATGCGTCTCAAATAGAGATCGTATGCCAAAATTACGCCCCTAGGAAGTTGATACACCAAACTATCCAAATGAGGTCCACAAAAATGTTTGTTTTTCATCTTTCGGGGTTAGGGTTTTGGATTTTATTTATGTTAAAAATTTCTTTAGAGCCTCATTGTAATCATCTTCTTACGAATGTGAGTAGATGTAAGATATCTTCTCAGAGATAAGATACCACCATTTTAGCGAGTCTTTCACTTTATATTTCTATCGTTTTTTACATTTCGTTGATTAATATAAATTGTGTATTACTGTATCTCCATGTTTATGGTTGAATCTATGATATATTTCTCTTATATTATTAGATATCTAAGATATCTATCTACATTTATTTATTATATCTCTAATCTCATTTTGTGTCGAAAATAATCTGGATCATAGCGTTTTCTACAGCTCGATATTGATCCCATGGGTTCCTTCTGATAGAAGAAAGATGATAGGTTGAGAACCTTCGCAATAAATTACGTGAAAGAGATGCACAAGGAGAGAGCGGGGGATTCTAATCATTTGGAGTAGAAGAACTTGGATTATGGGTTGAAGAGAAATACCTGTAAAAAAACAATGCTACAAGAAAATGTAGGGAGTGAGTGCAGATAATTCATTGCTGGTATCATGGCTTGGCATGTGGGTGGATTTCTATAAAAATGATAGAGCATGCAAAGCCTATGGTTGGGTTGAAAGGTATACACCCACATTCATTTGTATAGTCATGTCTTTTAATAGATAAGTATACCTTACACTCTCTGAAAATGAATTATTATGATTGATTGGGTACATGTATTTGTTTTTTAAATGTCTATGTTGGGTTAATGGGATTGACATTGTTTCGACGAAAATACTTTGTACTTAGATGATTGAGAAATGTAGGAAATTGCATGTGTATTGCACATCTGAATAAGAAAAACCTGTATTCATCTTGAATGATAGGAATACTTCATAATGAGTGGTCAGTGAAAGGGAATTGTGCATATAAATTAAGTAATGAACAATAACGTCCAAGAGGAATGGAATCTCATAATAATGGCAGGTTGAAGGCCAGATGAGGCCGATAGACCTTTGTGTTATTTTCCCTCTCTTTGATGAAAATGGCTATGGGAGTTGGTTACTCATTGTGTGCCAAGTAGCAGGCTTAGTGCTTGTTGTGAAAGAGGGGCAAAACCCTAGTGAAACCCTGGTGAAGAATTGGTAGAATTTTTGATTTGGTTAAGTCCAAATTCAGACTGATAACCTATAAATATCTACGCTTGAGACGAGGATGATCTTGGTTGTTTATCTAGTTGGGTGAATAAATCTCAACCCTTCATCAAGAGAAGAATCGTCATCGGGAATGACTAAATGCTAGGACTTATGAAAATACCAACGACGACGAAAATCCTATGGTGGAATGAAGGTCGTCGATTGGTCGAGAGTAAATTAGAGAGAATCTAGATCGTCGATGTTAATCACATCTTCGTCGGAGATAAAAAAAATTGGTTAATATAAGTGATGGTTCAAGAGGGCCGATGATGATAAAGGTCATGAGAAAGATTGATAATCGTTGATCATTGTAGAGGCTAGATGGAAACCCAGACATAGATCATTGTAGGTTTTTCTCAAGTGAGGAAAGAGAATGATGATGTCGTAACGATGTGGTAGGTCAGCATCATTGTCAACATGTCTACGAGATCGCCATGTTTCGACTGTTGATTGGTTGAGGGGATATGGTTAGTCTAGTTGGGTGTGGAGACCCTTGGGGATTCACTTAAAAATATTAACCATTATATATAGAGGTGGCTAGATCTATATGTTCATCACTATAGAAATAATATACAATTTTTTGTATTATAATTACAAAGTCAAAATAATTTGACCCAAATGAATCAATTTGGGAATGGAATCATAAAATGAAGTTTTAAAAACATTTCAATCTCTGGTAAGAACTCTCCACACGATGTTAATTAAAAATAAAATAAAACTCCAAAGGAATATATTAAAATAAAAACAAAGTGGACAAAATACATTAACAATTATTTCAGCCGGCCATTTCTAAACAATTATATTCCCATTTGTTTGTCCTTATTTATTTATTCTTTTCCTCTATTTATTTGTTTTATACATATTCCAAATGAAAAATTATTCTCTCTCCTATTCCTAGGAAGAGAAATTGAAACATAGAACACAGAGAGAAAAGTTAGTGAAACAGTGAGAGAAAAGTTAGTGAAATTGAAGGATTTTGCAGGCGATGGTTTTTTCGAAATTGAGAAAATTTGTGGTGAGAGCATCCTCTCTGATCAGTGAGTGTGGATTATTACAATCCCATCGTCATTCAAGCACAAAATACTTCAGGAAAGTTCCACGAATTTCTCTAAAAGATGAAGTTACAGGACGACGAGAGTATTTTAAGGTCGCTCAATTTCCAACTTCATCCAATGAATCATTTGCACCATCTTCCAGTATCAATGTGAAAGGAGAAAATAATAAGTACACCTCATACGAATTGATTGAATCATTGTATCATCTCACTGAGCATACCGCTCCTTTCAAAATACCCAACATTAAAGAGACCTATTCTCATTTCTGCACAGGAGAGATCCTCATATTGGAAGAAATTAATTTCTACCTACTTCTATCAACCACCAGACTTTGAGACTCTTCTCCAATGACATCCACTGACGCTTCTATATATTTTCACTTCGAGAACCCTATGAATGATTGAGAGTCTTCCATGGCCTCTATAAATATGAGGTGGATGTATCTGTATTACCAATTGAGCAATACAATTTGCGTTTGTCCTTTAATGTCTGTGTTCCTTTGTTTCTTCCCCTTCATTTGGTATCAGATCTTGGATCTGGGCCTCACTCCCTCATGGGATGGCCCAGGACCCTGAGAGCAGAGTCTTCATCGCTAAAAAAATAATTTATAGAGTTCGGTTGTGAATATTCGTTGGGTGTCTGTAAGAAGCAAAGTGAGCATGTATGAATGGAATGATGTCTGAATATGGCATGGCGAATAGAAAGAAGGAAGGGTCCATGCGCAGAAGAGACACCCCCATTTTTGTTTCTTTTCGCTGCAACCATATCAAAGTAGAAAGGAGTGCTGCTAAGACTGCGTAGAGGAGAAGCAAATGATGCAATTTTTTAGGATCTACGAAACTAGAGAACAAGCGAAAAAGTACGTGGAGGAGGTCCCGTGTGATGTTGAGGAGAATTGTAGGAGAATAATACAAGAGAAATGGCGAGATCAAGGTGGATGTATAGGAAATCGAGACCCAAAGTGCAGGTCGCCCTTCCTAGGGTTAAACCCCATGTTTTCATGCCTTCCTTTACTCTTCCTCTAAATCTCAGAACACTAACCAGTGGAAATTGGGATGAGACCAACACCATTATTTGAAATTATCGTTCATTTGGGGTGGCCTCTAATCCAAATTTGATCGGGGCAATAAGTCATTGTGACAACATTGTTGAGGTTGAAATCTTACAGTAGCCATCAGAGCCAAATCAACCTGATGAAGATAATGGCGATATTAAGGATCCCATGTTTCAAGTTATCGACAGTGGTAGTGACTTAGAAGAGGATGATCTTAAATCTTCACTTGGAAAAATACAAAGGGATGGAAAAACTGCACCTTTACAAAGGCTCACAACTATGCAGCACGTGTATGTTGGCCGATTGATTAAAAAACATTGAAGGTAGTGTTGGAGTTACTTCACACACACCTAGGATTTATTTTTCCTAAGGTTTTTATTTCTTCATTAATCATAATTAGTCATTATCTAGTCTCCTATATTTTAAGAGAGAATATTTCACTTGGAGAATATTCTCTTTTAGTTCACACTTCAGTTTGACTAGTTGAGTTGAGTTTAGATGTTGCATTGGGATCATCACCATGCAACATTGGGATCATCACCATGATAATTCGACCTTGCCTTGGTATCATCACCAAATTCGTGCATTAACATTGATTCCTTGAGTTAACTCCTCACTACTTTTTTTCCAGTCAGTTAACTGAAGACTAGTTGACTAGTTAACTCAACTAGGTGGCAGTTCACTCCCGTAACTGCCTAAGAGACTAGAATAGGTGGCAGTTCACTCCCATAACTACTAGTGTGTGTCCAGATCACTCTAGACCACCAATATGATGACTTGGTTCACCTCAAGTTGAAATCATTGAGTTATACAGAGTATATCATGTGAAAATTATTCATTTATTCACAACAGTTAATGAGAATTCTTTCCATTCTTTCTCTCCTTCTTCTTCTTTTTCCAATTCTCTCTGAAAATGTGTGTATTATTGTTTATATAAATATATTCTATGCAGTTTAAACACATTTACATGGTATCAGAGCTGACGAAGTGCTAAGCAAAATCTACACCAAAAGTTTTTGCAGGTACAAAAGATTGAAGACAACGGAAAGATAGAATTCCAAAAAGAATTCATTCTTACACCTTACAACTATTTTGCATGGAAGGAGAAAATAGCCATACATATACGATCCAAAGGGTTGTATAGGTTAACCATGAATAAATATATAGAACCGACATCATCCATAGAAAAATCCAAGTACTTAAATCGCATGGATGAGGCACTCGGAACAATTTGTAGTCTTATTTCTCCCGATCTCCTTTTTCATATATCTTCCTGTAAGACTCCCAATGAAGCCTAGACCATATTGGAAGGGCTCTTTGGAAAACAATATGATATGAGAGGACACATGCTGTAGGTGGAGCTTCTAACATTGGATCCAAAAAGCTTCGAGAATATCCAAGATTTCTTTACAAAATTCAAGGATTTACTGTCACAACTCAAAGCTTGTGGGGTTGATAAATCAAAGGAGGATAAACAAATGGTTCTCACTGTTGTAGGAAAATCTCCCTGCAGACAGGTAGATTGCCTCTAAGAGCTTGACCTTAACCCTAGACAGAAAAATGCTTAACGTGGACACTGACTTCCTTTCAAATCTATCTAAACTAATACATGAGAAGGAAGGATAACAAAAGTACCTCTTTATCAATGTTTGTCCTTGCACGCTCCGAGTTGCGCTCCAATCCTTTGCTCCTCGCTGATTTTTGCAGACAAACAAGATACGACTACTTCCTTCTCTATTGATATTATCTTGAAAACAGATCTATCAATTAATGATATGTTCATGTAACATCAGACACAAACTAGAAAGAAACAGGCCAAGCGTGTCATATTAATGAGAATAGAAACAACAATACTTACAATCATAGATGTGAATGTGACAGCTTCGTCAAGTCCCCTTCATCTAACCCTTGCTCGAAATATCCACACCTTGGATGACAACAGCTTCACTGATCACTTCTCCTTTGGCTGACTGTGTGTTTCCTATGAGATCATAGGTTTCATGCTAGCAATTCTTCCCCCTTTCCACCATCATAGAGCTGACTTATATAGGTTGAGAGGAGCTTAACCTCTTGAGTTATCTTTAGAACAAGTTGGGAACCTCCTCCTTAGATCAGGGATCTCTTGATGAAACCAAGAATTCGAGTACAACTGTCTCATAATCTCGAAAATCCTTTCCTCATTCTCCTCAACGGGCCAACAACTGCCCCAGATTAGGAAGCGCTCCTTCAAAAGGGGAATCAGAGCGCTAGAACTCTCCCTGAGAAGCTTAAGGGGAGCGCCACTGCTTCAGAAGTGAGTAGCGCTCCTTCAGAGGGGTGAGGAAGCATTATAACACCCCCTAAGGCCTTATAGGGGAGCGCCAGCGCTCCTAAGGCTATTTTAGAGGAGCGTTCACCCTCAAAACTCTTGATTGAAAGCTCTTCTCAGGTGTTAAGAGTTATTTGCCTCTAGTAAACCAGTTCTTCTTATCCAAATCAAGTACATAAGATGTTTTAAGTGCCTCCTTAGTGTCGTCATCATGGAAGTATGCTTAAACAACATTTGCAACACTTGTGACCAACTTGTGACACTTGCGAAAGTTGTAAGGAAGTTGCGACACTTACGACAATTGAGAGGAATATGAGAAACTTATCCAGTTGAGTAATTTCGATGTGTAACAGAATTCCCCCCAAAGTATGAAGTTAGAAGATGCGAAATGATGACTGAAATACTTTGTAGATGTTCAAGCAAGGGTATAGACTCGGAGAACCTAACGGAAGCTGCACACAAACATCTAACAAATATCATGACATATTTCAAAACCCAAGGCAGGCATACCTATGCTTGGGTGATCAAGACTTGTAAGGTATGGCCGCCATAATATACACTACGGATCCATAATTGTATTGATAAAATGGTATAGCCACCAAAGATACAATGTGGATATATACTTTCATGACTCGGACTGATCATAGCCACAAAAGATACATAGTGGATCTACGAGGTGACAAGACATAGCCACGACCAATACAAAGTGGATCTATATAACAACATATGTGTTCTTTGTCCAATAGAAACTCCTTCGCAACCTGGGCAAATCATATATCAAAGTGATTACTCAACCCAGGGTCTTCTTACCAATCCCAGTGTGATACGATTGTAACCATGTGAATAGATGTCTTGATGTCGAACATGGCAGAAACCACTTGATTACTGGTCAATGAGGTAAACCGTTAACAAGTGCGAGGGAGATCACCATTAATGTCAATGATTCC
>JZKD02S0119281.1:213342-223365 GCA_000966675.3 Picea glauca | reverse complement strand
TATATATACAGTTTCGAGTTTTTATGATGCCGATGATTTGTACATGATGATGTCTGTGATGTGTTTTAATTTACATGTAATGTACAGTTTTTCTTTCCTTGAATCTTATTTGTGGGCAAGATACCGATCCATGATATAATTATCTAACAAATCTGAAACACTATTAAGTTCTCTTGGAATGTGTCTATATTCAATGTAATCGAACATTCGTTCGAGACGACGAACTTGCAAGTGTAGACGTAGTAGGATAGGACTACGGATAGCATAGATGCGGTTGAGTTGATAAACCACGAGTTGGGAGTCTAAGTAAATAATGATACGAGAGATACCTAGAGAGGAGGCTTGGGTCAATAGCCCAATGACAGCATGGTATTCTTCCATATTGTTGGTTGCTGGTCCTAAACAGATGCCTCCTGAACTCACCAGCTCGCCAAACTGATAAATAACCCATGCTGCCGAGGCAATGTTCCGGGTATGTCGACTGGCGCCATCCGCGAACCCCAAAAAGATAGGAAAGGAAGACATCATATGTGCATGAAAACACAGTCACAGTCATGAGTGGCAATGGTAAAGACTCGAGCACGCAAAAGAAAAAGACACACCAAACTAAAATACAATAATGTACAAAGTACAGATGCTAGGTGATCTAGGCATAGTACTTTTTAAGGTAAAACCCATTTTGGGGCTCTCCCAGGGAAATTCGATCATGATCTACTAGTTCATAAGCACCTCTGTGTAAAAAACGCTTCACGATGTAAGGACCATGCCACATAGTTTCTAACTTTCTTGTCCCCAATTTATCGTGAGCTTGGTCGTAAACAAGGACTAAGTCCGCTTCCGCGAAAGCTCGAGGTTGGACGGATTTGTCATATTGACTCTTAATTCGTTTATGATGTGCCTCATTAACGAGAGCAACATCGTGGCGTGTTTCGTCCAACTTGGATAGATACAAGAATCGTTCTTCTTCCGCATAAGTATGGGGCAGGAGTTATACTTTCAATTTGAGTGATGGAATATCACACTCGATTGGTAGGATGGCTTCAATGCCATAGACCAACTGGAAAGGAGTGAATCCAGTTGATGTTTTCACCGAAGTGCGATAGGCCCAGAGAGCAGAGAATAGTTGTAAATGCCACGATGTCTTGTTTTCCCCTATCATGCATTGGATCATGGTTTTTAGGACTTTGTTGATAGCCTCAACTTGCCCATTCACTTGAGGGTAGTAGGGGGATGAGTTTTCATGGAGAAAACCCAATTTGACATGTAACTTACTCATCATCTGGTTTTTGAAGTGTGCACCATGGTCGGTGACAATGGCACGTGGTACACCAAAATGAGTAATGATGTGGTTGAAGAGGAATAAAGCTGCAGTACGACCATCATTCAGGAAGGTAGGCATAGCCTCAGCCCATTTGGTGAAGTAGTCGATGACGACGATGATGTAACCATGCCCCCCGACTGAGGTAGGCTTACACTGCATGAAATCGATACCCCATTTGGAAAAGGGGTCGATGGCAATAATGGGGTGCAACGCAGTAGGGTGGGTGCATGCCTTCTTGTTGAAGATTTGGTAGGGTGGGCATTTTTTGACGGCCTCGATGCAATCTTTGAAAATCAAGGGCCAAAAGTAGCCGACACGTAGGATTTTTTGGCTTGTGGCCATCCTGGAAAGGTGACCGCCACAGGCGCCAAGGTGAGAATCGTTCAAAACGCGTTCATCCTCTTCGTGAATTAGACATCGCTGAAGGATGGTGTCAATACCATGGCGATACAAAGTGTTGCCGAGGATGAGATAACAGCGAGAGTGGTGATGGATGCGTCGACGCTCTTCGCGAGAGATGTTGGGTTGAAAACGTTGAGTTTGAAGGTAGAGGAGAATGTCTCCGTACCAAGGGCCGGAGGTCCTGATGAGGAAGAGGGATTCATCGGGGAGAGAATCTCTAGGTTCAATTTTTTCATCGGCACAAGGGAGAGCATAGATGAGCTTGAAAAACACCAGGGATTTTTTGTCTTTAGCCTTCGTAAACTCAAGGTCGAATTATTGAAGAATAACGATCCATTTCGAATATTTTCCCCCAAGTACTTGACGCGTCAAGATGTGGTACATGGGGTTTGAGTCTGCGATTACCGTGGTGGTGCGTAATAAGATGTAGTGGCAAAATATTTGGACAATGATGACGGATGCCATAGCCAGTTTCTCAACATGAGAATATCTGAGTTCGGGTCTGGATAAACTCTTGCTCAGATAATAAATCATGTGCTCTTCGCCGTTAGATTCCTCTTGAACTAACACCATCGCAATGGTAGAAGTAGAAGAGGCCAAGTAAAGGATATAATCCTTTGTATATTCAGGAATATGTAACAAAGGAGCGTGGGTCAAAGCGTGCTTGAGAGCGTCGAATGATCGTTGGGCAGTGTCATCCCAGATGAAAGGGACATTCTTTTGCAGTAGCTGCATAAATCCTTTAGTGATCTCGACATAGTTGCAGATGAAACGACGAAGAAAGTTTGCTTTGCCTTGCAAAATTTGGAGTTGGGTTAAGTTGGTGGGTGGGGGTAAGGCTAGAATGGCCTTGATCTTTAAGAGATCCACCCTGATCCCATCTTTTGAGATGATGAAACCGAGGAGTCAGCCGGATTCGACAACGAAAATGCATTTATGTGGGTTCAGGTGAATATGATAGAAGCGACATCGAAGAAAAATTGCCTGCAAGTGACCAATGTGATCAGGTCGGTTGGATGAATGGGTGGGTAAATCATCGAGGTAAGGTTTCGCGATATGCTTGATGTCGTGGAAAGCATACGACATGGCTCGCTGGAAAGTAGCACCAGCATTTTTAAGGCCAAAAGGTAGCTTTCGGTAGGCGAAAGTTCCCCAAGGGAAGATTAAGGCTGTCTTATGTTGATTAGTAGGTAAGATTTCAATCTGGTTATATCCAGAAAATCCATCCATTGAAGAGAAGATTACGCTTCCTGCGCAATTATCGATGATTTGATTGATGAAAGGCGTAGGGTAGTTGTCCTTGGGACAAGATTTGTTGAGATCTCGATAATCTACGCAAACACGAATGGTCCCTTGTTTCTTGGAAACTAGAACGAGGTTGGAGACGCATTCTATCAAAGGGACAGGATAGATGAAGCCAGATTTGAGATTTTTTTTGACTTCTGCCTTTATAGCTGCAATTTTCTTGGGATGAACCGGGCGGAGTTTCTGTCGAACCGGTTTTGCGTCAGGGTAAGTCTTGATTTCGTGTATGATGATTGAAGGGTCAATCCCTGGCATTTCCTCGTAGCTCCATGCGAAGACATCACAGAATTCCTTGAACAAAGCGGTGTAAGAAATCGCTTCGTCGGGCGTGCAATTAGCACCAAGATTAATGTTTTCCACGACACCTTCTTTGACTGAAATGTCGATTGTGATTGTAGTAGAGATGTTACCCATGTTCCCCTCAGAGAAAGTATCTTGTGTGAGGATAGGGGATTGTGGAGCATCGGTAAAATCGAGGGGGAAGACAGATCGTATGTCTTGAACTTCTTCCAAAGGCGGAAGAAAAGAGGATTGATAGTGGTTATCATCCCAGGGTAAATTGTCAATGCTAAGCATTTCCATAATAGATTTGTCTGAAAGGAAAAATGTGGGAAATGTAATCAATGGAAGATGATAGGGAATCCAACCACGAGGGCACCGAGTAAACATCGAGTGCCAATGAATGTGAATTGTTGGGAGAGGGAGAGGTAGATTGGATAGCTACGTATGTGGGCTCGGCTGGGTTGAGTGGCATGGTGTCACTGAGCACATTGAATTCCAAAGGACTAGGTACAATCCAAGGATCAGATGATTCCAAGGATTGATAAGGCATAGTCGAGATCATATTGACGACAACAATGTGGTGTGCAGTAGGTGGAAGTGGTGTAGGGAAAGTACCCATAAGGATAGAATCTTTCAATAATCCAACACCAACGCTTTCATACGTAACTGGGTGGTCTCCCAAAAAAGGAATGTTGTTGGTGGCAGGGATGCGAGTGTCGGGTGTACAGAAGTCAAGTTGATCGACGGTGACAATTTTTCCTTGATGGGGGAATTGTACACATCGAAACACCGACGAGGCGACGACAGTCATAGCGTAGAAACAACTTCTTCCGAGTAATAGGTTGTAATCGAGGGGAGCATCGACCACCTCGACATCAACGGTAACGGTTTTACCGCCCAATTGAATGGCTAGGGATTGCAGTAATCTGTGAGGATGGAAACCTCATCCATCGAAAGCGCATAACATCATAGGGGATTTGTTAAGGGCAGGTGATTTTAGACCTTTCCAACAGGCTAGAGACATGACATAGGTGGAGGCTCCCTCATCCAGGATAGTCCGATGGATTTGTTGATTGTGAACAACAACATGGATTTGGAAAGCTAGTTGGTGGGAGAGTCGCGGTTGATGATCATCCATATTAACCGTGATGTAGTTTGATGACTTGGGATCGAAAGCACCAATAGCATCTTAGAGCATCCTACGTTGGTTAGGACAGTGTTGTAGAACTTCCAACACGGACATGGCACATGGGGCTTGGGCCAAATCTTCTACAATATTGTAATTTTGGGTAGCCCGTGAATTAGGATTGAAAGTGGATTTCCAGATGGTGCTCTTAGGAGGGCATAAGATGGAGTCAAAAGAAGGTTTCTCAATCTGAAGTGGCCCAGATGGAGGGCTAACAGATGGAGGATTAACAGAGGATGGTAAAGGATCCGGTGAAGAACCGTTAGCAGTCTTCGGCTTATCAGGTTTAACTGGCGTGTCGTATGTCGCAGAACGAATGGTTAGATTAACCCCGTTAAACATGTAAATGTGGGTGCTTGTCGAGGCCTCATCATGGGGTTGGTTGGAACTACCCCCCGGTGTGGGGGTTTGTGCAACCAAAGATTTTTGTTGCGGAAAAGGCTGAGTAAGCACGGCGGGTTGCGAATTTCTCTTGAAAAGTTTGGCCACTTCATCACGGTTTGGGAAATCTCGAGTGTAGTGATCGTCACCACAAATGAGACATGGGAATTGTGAACCCTTCCGCTAACAATTGGTCGGGGATGACCGCTTTGATTAGCCTTCGTCATCGTCTCCATTCATGGATATGATCGGAAATGTGTATGGAAGTTGTCTGATGAAGGGAGGTTAATAGTTCAGTACCCGTCTCGTATCAGATGGGTAGTTGGAAGTGTGTGAGGAAGGACATGGCGAGGGAGTTGAAATCGTGAAAAGATGTGCGTGGTAATTAAATATACCATTTTGCTGCGGAACCCGTAAGTGTACGTTGGAAAAGACGCAAACGAATAGAGTCGTCCATGAGGGAGTTGGATGAACACCACAAATGGAAAGTCATCACGTGGTTGTTCGGGTCTTCTCCAGATTTTTCGTCGAATTTTGGGATATCAAAAGGAAGTTTAGCTGGAATAGTTGGCCAAACTGGAGAATGATAAATGGGATCATTCGTTAATCGAGACAAGTCTGGAAGATCCAGGGTAGCCAGAAAAGGTAGTTGTTGGTTAACCTGTGGGTAATGTTGGTGTGGCAGAGGGACACCAGTGGGGCCGATTACCAGGTTATGTGGATAATTATAACTAGTGGGCCTTCTCATATGAGGTTGGTTTTGACCAAGGTACGCAGGATTTGAGGTGTTTTGAGAAGCATGTGTGAGCGGAGGATAATCAGATGGGTTTTGAGGGTTATGGGTTGGGTTGGGCATTTGTCCATAAGGAGGTTGTTGCGGAGCCTGAGAATTTTGTCCTGCTGGGAAATGTGGGTTTCTTGAAAAAGGAACGTTCCATGGATTAGGTGCGGCAGACAGATTTTGTCCCGTGGAGGCATGCAGATTTCCTTGAAAAGGGACGCTCCATGGATTGGGTGCGTCAGACACATTTTGTCCTTGTGGTTGATGGTGGACTCCGACTTGAGGTTTCCCCCCAGCATGAGGGTGCCCCCTGAATGGAATTTGTCCTCCGGTGGGAGGATGCCCCCTATCTTGAGGTAGAGTTCCCAGGATTTGAGAGCCAGACGTAAATGATTGACTAGTGCCTCCGAGCGGATTAGGACCACCAAGACCGGTCCCTCCGGGTTGTTGGATAGGAATGGAACTTCCCGGTATAACTTGGGTAGTGGCCGTATTGGCAGTGAAAGAATTTAGTGCCCTGTACCCAAAAGGGAGTGTAGGTCTCGGCGTTACAGGTGTGCCGATCGTGGCTTGAGTGACCACCGGATTGCCGACGGGAATAGTTGGGATGTGAGGGACTATCGTAGATTGGGCCATCTGGAGGGGAATAGTAGACCTTGGGCCTACGAATGGTGTGTTAGGACCAATGGGTGGTGTGGCTATAAAAGTGGTGGCACAGGTAAAATGATTTGGAGGTATGATGTAGGAAAAAGATGCGTTGGCACCTTCCCCTGTTCCATAGAGATCTCGCACCAAGCGTGGTGGACTCCGAACAATGTCCGCGGTCCAAAAAGGGTCATTGGCTAAAGGGTTTTGAGGAGACCCAGCCGGAATGTATGGATTGATGACAACAAATTCTTCGACAGAATTTAAGTGGAGGATCTGTCGTTTGTATCCTTCTGGAATGCGGTATGCTTCCGGAGATTCTGAGACAATTCGAAAATTCTCCAAAGGGATGTGAACTTCTTCCTGGGAAGTTGTAGTGTTTTGAACCTCGCTTTGTTGAGGAGATTCCTCTGTAGAATGAGGAGGTAAAGGGGTTTTTCCTTCCATATTTTCTGGAGGAGGTCCCTGTAGCCTCTGCGAGCGTCGTGGAGGGTCGATGTTGGCAAAAAAGAGTCGACGGAAGAAATCTATGGCCAACTAGCGAAAAGAAACAACACACGCTAAAAAAATCTAAGAATCACAACCAAGCAAACAAGACCTTCTTTTGATGATCGTACTAGTTGGTGATGAAATCCAACGTCGCGTGATCAAGTCCAGAAGGGGTGGGGGTAGGGTGGAACAGTTACAATGGCGACCTACTTAACAGACTTATGCCTTGGTGCAAGCTTCCACGTAGTAATTGTGGATTTACCCTCCAAGGAGCTCGAGTGAGTTTGACCAATGTTTTCTCCAGGTACAGTGAGACTTCCCATCACCATCACCTCGTGTAAGACCCTAAATATTATGGCTACTAAGGTTACCAATTCGCAGTCAGCCCCTGGGCGGGAACAGTCAATAGTCCGATCGGAACATATAGGTAGGGTATCAAGCCCGAAATCAACTAGAAATATTCCACGCAGTAATTGTGGATTTACCTCAAAGTGACCCCCATAATATGATCTGACCACCACAAGCAGTTAAACCATGGAGGGTTAGTCCCCGTAGCTTACCCGAATGTGACCTCGTGCGTAACCCCTGTGTGAGAGGGGGATCCCATGAAGACTTATACAAGAATTGGATTTGACTCTCCCTAACTCAGGATGCTACTGTTTGTTTTGGAAACTTTGGAGAGTTATTCTCACAGCCTAATCCAAAGTACTAAGCCTACTCTACTGTTGGTGGAGGATCCTAGAAAAGAAAAAGTTCTAGATAATTTTAATTAGCATTGATTTTTATGGCTGTTCTTTACGCAAAAAGGGGTGCACGGAAGTGAAACCAATGGGATTATGACTCAGACTCAAATAATGCATTGAATATGATAAGAAGTCGTTTCTCTTCGATGAATGTCTATCTAAGGGAGAGAGAGAGTTATTTTCACTTCACAAGCACGAATACGGAGTGTCCTCAAACAATTCTTTTTCTCAATCAAATCCTGATGTAATGAAAAAAAAATTAAATGCCTTCTAATATGCACAATCAATCATGGAGATGATTTTTCATTATTCGTATATGAGTTAAAGATCAATTCAACACAATGCTTGTCTCGCTAATTGTCTTTGTATGAATGAAAATTAAACTAGCACAAGCTAAAGTCATACAAACAATGCACCCTTTTGTTGCAATCAAAACAAAAAGTGAAAGAAAAGAAACAATCAAAGAGAAAACAAAATTCACACCCAAAAAGAAAAAGTCGAAGAACAAAGACCTTGACTGAAATTGAGATAGAGAGGTCTGTAGGCCTTTGATGACCTTCACCAAGGTTTTTTACTCAGCTAAACAGAGAGAAAGACAATGCATGAGTCTTGGACTCTAATCAACCGGAAAACTCAATAACAGTAGTGAAGAAGGCTACAAAATCCAACCATGAAGGTGTTTGTTCTTCCAGAAGACAGATGTCAAGGTTGAAAGGGAAGAAACACTGACTCACAGGGTTACTCAGCAGAAGAGACACAGAGGCAAAATTCAAAAAAATGCAATTCTGGAAGGTTTTTGAGCCAAAGAGGGATGACGCTCTATTGCCAAGGGCAAGGAGCATTATAGCGCTCTGTGAAAATCTATTAGGAGCGTTGGCGCTCTGTTAACACTAGGACAGGGGTGCCAGGGTCTAAAACTCCAAAAATTGTCAAAAAAAATAAAAAAATTGCAATCCAATTCCAACAATTATGTTGCGTTTGATGGGGTAGGTAGCCAATCAGCTCATGAAACCAATCAAAAGAGGAGTGAACTAGGTCTGAAACAATCAAGGGATATAACTAGGTCAATGAGGAGAAATCAAAACAAGAATTTTCGATTGAGGCTATCTCCCCAGTGGAGTCGCCAGTTTCTGTTGTAGGAAAATCTCCTTGCGGACAGGTAGATCGCCTTTAAGAGCTTGACCTTAACCCTAGACAAAAAAATGCTTAACGTGGACACTAACTTCCTTTCAAATCTATCTAAACTAATACATGAGAAGGAAGGATAAAAGAAGTACCTCTTTATCGACATTTGTCCCTG
The DNA here is from genome assembly GCA_000966675.3 of Picea glauca. NCBI lineage: Eukaryota > Viridiplantae > Streptophyta > Pinopsida > Pinales > Pinaceae > Picea > Picea glauca. Next base: position 214,530 of record JZKD02S0119281.1, on the reverse strand, counting down.
CACGCTCTGAGTTGCGCTCCAATCCTTTGCTCCTCGCTGAGTTCTGCAGACAAACAAGATACAACTACTTCCTGCTCTATTGATATTATCTTGAAAACAGATCTATCAATTAATGATAAGTTAATGTAACATCAAACACAAACTAGAAAGAAACAGGCCAAGCGTGTCATATTAATGAGAATAACGACAACAGTACTTACAATCGTAGATGCGAATGCGTCAGCTTCGTCAAGTCCCCTTCATCTAACCCTTGCTCGAAAGATCCACACCCTAGCTGACATCAGCTTCAGTGATCACTTCTCCTTTGGCTGACTGTGTGTTTCCTATGAGATCATAGGTTTCATGCTAGCAATTCTTCCCCCTTTCCACCATCATAGAGCTGACTTATATAGGTTGAGAGGAGCTTAAATTCTTGATTTATCTTTAGAACAAGTTGGGAACCTCCTCCTTAGATCAGGGATCTCCTGATGAAACCAAGAATTCGAGTACAACTGTCTCCTAATCTCGAAAGATCCTTTCCTCATTCTCCTCAACGGGCCAACAACTGCCCCAGATTAGGAAGTGCTCCTTCAAAAGGGGCATCAGAGCACTAGAACGCTCCCTGAAAAGATTAATGGGAGTGCCAACGCTTCAGAAGTGAGTAATGCTCCTTCAGAGGGGTGAGGAAGCGTTATAACTCCCCTTGAGGCCTTATAGGGGAGCGCCAGCACTCCTAAGGTTGTTTTAGAGGAGCGTTCACCCTCAGAACTCTTGATTGAAAGCTCTTCTTAGGTGTTAAGAGTTATTTGCCTCCAGTAAACTAGTTCTTCTTCTCCAAATCAAGTACATAAGATGTTTTAAGTGCCTCCTTAGTGTCATCATCATGGTAGTATGCTTAAGAAACATTTGCAACACTTGTGACCAACTTGCGACACTTGCGAAAGTTGTAAGGAAGTTGCGACACTTATGACAATTGAGAGGTATATGCAACACTTATCCAATTGAGTAATTTTGATGTGTAACGCTCACCATTCTCTCCAAGCTTGGACCTGAATTATCTATATTCATATCCACATTCCATACTTTCAGATTCTCCTCTGGAGCCACCTGAAAGATGCCTTCTCTTGAGGACTTTATCGAATCCTTGATACAAGAACAAACCAAGCTCATCAACATGGGCACAATCAAAGGCCCAAGGGCACATGCACT
>JZKD02S0119281.1:169714-181199 GCA_000966675.3 Picea glauca | reverse complement strand
ATTCAATTTGAATTATAATACACTCATCACTTCACTTTATTATTTACCTTTTAAAATCTCTTAAACCACTTTGATTACTTTGACCTTTTGGGGCTTCTAGATGACATATGAGAGTTCTCCAACTTCATAAGGCCATAACTCTCAAACCGTGAGGAGTTATGTGACGTTTTACATACCACTAGAAATGGAATGACATGTACTATACATATAGAATAGTATTATCTGAAAATATATCATAACTCATACCATTACGCATCAAACAAACTTGGGTCCATTACCCAAACCTGGGGTCTCCAACTTCTCATGGCCATAACTCTCTAACCGTGAAGAATTATGTGGCGTTCCACATACCACCGGAAATGACATGAAAAACACTATCCATCTAGGATATTTTCCCTAACAAATTCACTTTTCTTCATCTCATTATTCCATAATTAATCATGGTTTCTCTTACTGCATAAAGCATCTTCCCGTGAGGCTTTCACCATAAGGGGACCACTTTGGAGTTCATCCATATTTACTTCTTATCAACCATGAAAAAACAATAATGAGTCATATTTACATCAAAAACTATTGGGTCCATTGCCAAAACCTTTGTGCTATGGGTCTTTCTTCAAGGGTTGACATCAATGACAACCAACCTTAATCAACAGTTATATTATTGGATATATTATATATCTCTGTATATTTCTTTATTCTATCTCTACTCTCATTTCGTGTCGAAAATAATATGGATCATACTGTTTCCTACAACTCGAGATTGACCCCATGGGTTCCTTCTAATAAAATAAAGAGGATAGGTCGAGAACCTTCCTAATAAATTACATTAAAGAGACGTAAAAGGAGAGAGTGTGGGATTCTAATCATTTGGAGTAGAAGAACTCGGATTATGGGTCGAAGAGAAATACTTGTAGAAAAACAATGCTACAAGAAAATGTAGAGAGTGAGTATAGAGAATTCATTACTGGTATCATGGCTTGGCACGTGGGTGGATTTCTATAAAAGTGGTAGAGAACATAAATCCTATGGTTCAGTGGAAAGGCATACACCCACAATCAGTTGGCTAGTCATGTCTTGTAATAGATAAGTATACCTTACACTCTCTGGAAATGAATTATTATGATTGACTAGGTACATGTATTTGTTTTTTAAATGTCTATTCCAGGTTAATGGGCTTGACATTGTTTCGAAGAAAAGCCTTTGTACTTAGATGATTGAGAAATGGATCAAATTGCATGTGTATTTCACATCTGAATAGGAAAAACCTGTATTCATCTTGAATGACAGGAACACTTCATAATCAGTGGTCGATGAAATGGAATCGTGCACATGAATTAAGTAATGAAAAATAATGTCCAAGAGGAATGGAATCTCATAATAATGGCAGGTTGAAGGCTAGAAGCCGACGATAGACCTTTGTGTTATTTTCCCTCTCTTTGATGTGAATGGCTATGGGATTTAGTTCCTCATCATGTGCCAAGTAGCAGGATTAGTGCTTGTTGTGAAAGAGGGGTCAAAACCCTAGTGAAACCCTGATGAATACTTGGTAGAATTTTCAATTTGGTTAAGTCCAAATTCAGACTAATAACCTATAAATATCTACAGTTTAGACAAAGATGATCTTGGTTGTTGATCTGGTCGAGTGAAATCTCATCCCTTCATCGAGAGAGGAATTGTTGTCGGGAATGACCAAATGTTGGGATTTGTGAAAATACCAACGATGAAGAAAATCCTATGTTGGAATGAAGGTTGTCGATTAGTCGAGAGTAAATTGAAGAGAATTTGGATCATCGATGTTAATCACATCTTCGTCGAAGATAGAAAATTGGTTAATATAAGTGATGTTTCAGGAGGGTCGACGACGATAAAGGTTGCGAGAAAGAATGAGAATCATTGATCGATGTAGAGGCTAGAAGGAAACCCAGTCCTATATCACCGTAGGTTATGTTCAAGTGAGTAAATAGAATGATGATGTCATAACGACGTGGTATGTCAGCATCGCCTCCAACATGTCTACAAGATCACCACATTTCAACCATTGATTGGTCGAGGGGATATGAGTAGTATCTTTGGGCATGGAGACCCTTAGGTCTTCACTTAAAAATGTTTACCATTGTATATAAAGGTGGATAAATCTATCCGTTCATCACTATAGAAATAATATACAATTTTTTTTATTATAATTACAAAGTCAAAATAATTTGACCCAAATGAATCAGTCCCTCCTTTGGGCATGGAATCATAAAATAAAGTTTTAAAAAACATTTCAATCTCCCTTAATCAGTCTCCACATGATGTTAATTAAAAATAAAATAAAACTCCATAGGAAGATATTAAAATAAAAACAAAGTGGACAAAACACATTAACAATCATTTCAATCGACCATTTATATACAATCATAATCCCATTTGTTTGTCCTTATTTATGTATTCTTTTCCTCTCCTCTATTTATATTTTTCGACATATTCCAAATGACGCACATTATTTGATCGCTTGTTCCTGACCAAACATTTAAAAGGGAGAGAAATTGAAACATCCAACAGGGAGAGAAAATTTAGTGAAATTGAAGGATTTTGAGGGACGATGGCTTTTTCAAAAATGAGAAACTTCCCGGTGAGAGCGTCCTCTCCGATCAATCTCTGGTCAATCTCCCAGACATATTTTACTTTTTTTTGTCTAATATTTATCATCTCATTCATGTACTGGTCCTATAAACTTGGCTTCTGAAACGCATTTATCAACAATTTCTTGATATCCGCGATAGTTTTAGTTGTCCCTGGTGGATTGTTTGTAGCTAAACTCATATACCAATCCATTGTATGATACCTTAGTGTAATCACTATCTGTGCTAGTTCGATTTTCTCATATGTGATCTATTTCACTTCCCATATCTTTTCACAAATAAAAAGGTGCTTCTCTGGGTCCTCCGACGCTTCTCCTTTGAATTCTGGTAACCTGATGGTGGGATCATTTCCTGCCATCCTGAATGTTGAACTACTATCACTGCGCAGTGTAGATACTTGATTAATGCTTCTTGAACTGGATTCCCCAGTTTTTGTTCCCTATGTAGATGTAGTTCCTATTGTCTCCCTTGTCTCAAAATTCAGTTGTATAAACGATGGTGTCCTTTTTGGTGTGTTAGTCATACATGGATTGATAGGTTCCACACTGACATTAATATGGATAGGATTGTTGCCTTCTATTCCCTCTCTTAGACCTTTCGTCTTCCTCTCATATGGTGCATCAAATATTTCCTCAATCTTCTCCATAGCCCAGAGATCCTCTGCCTCCTCTTCATCACTTTCCAAGCCTTCCCTTGCGGCTATGACTCTCTTTTTTTTGTTAACCTTGTATTTGTAGGGTACGCCACTCCGCGTCTTTCCGGATTTCACCATGATTTGCTTGATCAGGTTGTCATCCATCATTATTGGGTCCAAGTCTTCCTACTTATTTCCTTTATCCACTTCTCCTTCCATTTCTCATTTTTTTGTCAATGCTTCCCCCCTTTCCCCATGCACGTAGGGAAGTTTAGCTATCTGATTCCATTATCATTACACCTTTGTTATAGAGCAATATCTTAATAGAAGTATGCAATGACTGGATATACCTTCCTCTATGCCCACGTAGAAGCTCTTTCTCCGTTTCACTATATGATTTCACAGTATCTACTGCAAATTCTGTTATAAAGAATCCTACAATACGGTCAAGACAAAAATCTACTACGTGGGTGAATTTGTTATTCACTTGCTGTAACTGCGTGATCTGACTTGAGGTACACTCTAACTATCATATCTGGTTTGTTGCGTGGTTATCCTTCAACCTCAATATCCACTCCTGCAATAAGTGTGGAAAATCACAGAAAAAGACTTCATGGAGAACAGTAAACACATACTTCTGAAGGTATTTGCGCGGTGTTATTCTAGGGTTTTTGTTATCTTTCTATGCAAAATCTAGCTCCTTTGTCTTCAACCAGATTTTAATCTCTGCTTTTGTGGGATTCCATGGTCTCAACATCCACTTCTAGTGGTGCATTCTTCTCACCTTCTTGTCGTCTGATTCGATATTATTTTGACCCGCCTGCCACAGATCTTACCCTTTTTTAATAGATCTTCAACAGAGCCCATGTACTCAATCCTATGTTGTTCCAACTGGAAATGGAACCATTTGTTGGTTTTATTATCTTTTAGTTATTCCTTTAACATGATTGACCTAGGTTCAAGTCTACTGGGGTTCCAACAAATCCTCTAAAACTATCAACCCTCCTCGTAAACCAGAAGGAAAATGGGGCACAAAGTGCATTGTGCAGTCTCACCCAAGACAGTATTAATGGTTGACTACAATACTCAAGTGTTTACAGTCTAGGATTAAATGGATATTTGAGAAGTGTGCGCTGGGAGTTCTATATAACTTATTAAATCATTATACTATCATTCCCAATCATACATCTACTGTAATCAACTCATTAACTCATTCATTCATCATGTTAACATCTACTTATAAACAATAAGGAGACACAAGCATTCAATCACATAACACATGTTTTGTCATGGTTCACCCCCTCCTGGACTACGTCCACAAAGATTTGGATCTCAAGCTTTTCTATTATGGCTGACTAGATCATACTAGGCTCCTCAGACTGTGATCTAGCCCTTGAGATTCACCCTTCTAGCCCTCTCTAGCTCAACAACTTACAAAATTAGGTCATTTGATAGAGTACTACAAACTAGTTATCAAAACATGACTCCTTCCTCCATCGTCTCTTTTCATCTTCTCTCTTTTCTCCTATTGCCTACCCTAGGTATCTATATATATACAATTCTGGCTCATCAGCCATTACAATGTATTACAAAAACCCTAACCCTAACATCGTTAGGTCTTCCATGCATGTGCATGTGCTTCTCTTCCTTCCAGCTGTCGCTTTCCTTGTGCATGCTTTTCTTCCCAAAATATATTTTCTTTCTCATTTGGCCTGCTTCCAACATACTTATATGATTGAGAAATGGAGGAAATTGCATGTGTATTGCACATCTGAATAGGAAAACCCCATAATCATCTCAAATGATAGGAATACTTCATAATGAGTGGTCAGTGAAAGGGAATCGTGCATGTAAATTAAGTATTGAACAATATCGTCCAAGAGGAATGGAATCTTGTAATAATGGTAGGTTGAAGGTTAGAGGAGGTCGATAGACCTTTGTGTTATTTTTCCTCCTTTTGATGTGAATGGCTATGGGATTCGGTTCCTCATCGTGTGCTAAGTAGAAGGCTTAGTTATTTCTATGAAAGGGGGGTTGGAACCCTGGTGAAGACTTGGTATAATTTTTGATTTGGTTAAGTTCAAATTCAAACTGATAGCCTATATAAATACCTACATTTGAGATGAGGATGATCTTGGTTGTTGATCTGGTCGGGTGAATAAATCTCAGCCCTTCATCTAGAGATAAATTGTCATCGGGAATGACCGAATGTTGGGACTTGTGAAAATAGGAACGACGATGAAAATCCTATGGTGGAATGAAGGTCGTCAATCGGTCAAGTGTATATTGAAGAGAATCTGAATCGTCGATGCTAATTACATCTTCATTGGAGATAGAAAATTGGTTAATATAAGTGATGATCCAAGAGGGCCAACGATGATAAAGGTCGTGAGAAAGAACGAGAATCATTGATTAGCGTAGAGGCTAGATGGAAACCCAATCGTATATCACCATAGGTTATGTTCAAGTGAGGAAAGAGAACAGTGACGTCTTAACGACATAGTATGTCAGCATCACAACCAACATGTCTACGAGATTGCCACGTTTTGGTTGTTGATTGGTAGAGGGGATATGAGTATCTCGTTGGGCATGGAGACCCTTGGGGATTCGCTTAAAAATATTGACCATTTAATTTAGAGGGGCTAGATCTATCTGTTCATCACTATAGAAATAATATGCAATTTTTTAATTATAATTAAAAAGTCAAAATAATTTGACCCAAATGAATCACTATATTCCTCCTTTGGGCATGGACACATAAAATGAAGTTTTAAAAAATGTTTTAATCTTCTATAAGCACTCTCCACACTCCACAGGATGTTAATTAAAAATAAAATAAAACTCCACATGAAGATATTAAAATAAAAACAAAGTGGACAAAACACATTAACAGTTATTTCAGCCGACCATTTCTATACAATGACAATTCCATTTGTTTGTCGTTATTTACTTGTTATTTTTCTCTCCTATATTTATTTGTTTCGGCATATTCAAAATGATACACATTATTTGATCGCCTATTCCTAACCCTGATCAAACATTTAAAAGGAAGAGAAATTGAAACATCAAACAGGGAGAGAAAAGTTAGTGAAACCCGGAGAGAAAAGTTGGTGAAATTGAAGGATTTTGCGGGACGATGGCTTTTTTGAAATTGATAAACTTAGCGGTGAGAGTGTCCTCTCTTATCACCAAGTGTGATTTATTACAATACCATTGGCATTCAAGCACGACATACCTCTGAAGATGAGGATGATTACCATGAAGAAGTTGAGGATGATACCTTTGAAGATGATACCTATGAAAGTGATGAAGAAGATGAGGAGGATGATACCTCTGAAAGTGATGAATATAATACCTCTGAAGATAAGTATGTTACCTCCAAAAGTGATGAAGAAAATGAGAATAATACCTCTAAAAGAGAAGAGGATGATTACCATGATGAAGAAGATGAGGATGATACCCCTAAAGATGATGGTGATATCCCTAAAGATGATGATCATCATGGTAATCACACCTCCCATGATGATGGTACCCCTAAAGATGATAATACCTCCCAAAATGATAAATATTCTACCCAGAAATATACTGTTTCTATTCACAATCTTGATGATTACCCTAATCAACATAAAAAGGAAGTTGATGCTATCCTTAAAATATTTTATGTTGCTGCTATCCTTAAAAGATTTTGATGATACCACCCAAAATGATTAATATCATACCTATGAATATACCTTCCTTTTCTGAGGATGAGGATGATACCCCTCCAAATGATAAAATATATCTATGAATATAATACCTCTTTACCCATTTGAGTTCGCATATGTCTGATGTCTTGCAATGCGCCATCATTATGTTATGCCTTGTTGTAGTATGTTTGATGCTTGGGATTAAGATGACAATTATTATATGAATTTATCTCTAATATGTTCCTCTCAGTGGTTGGAACCATAGAGTATTATTCAATTGTAGTTATGTTATGTTTCTATTCTAGGGTTTATATTGTGCATTTCATTTTAAATATTTTATAACTCATGAGTATTATTCAATTGTAGTTATGTTATGTTTCTATTCTAGGATTTATATTGTGCATTTCATTTTAAATATTTAATAAATCGTGAAGTTCAATTCCATGTGCATCTTGCCCAAAGTGATATATGATTCGAAAAGAAATTTCTGCTTGTTACAAGAGAAAAGTTGTTTTTCTTCATATTAAACTCATGTTGCACATTGATATGTCATGTTAGCCATCTTAATTTATTTTTTCAAAAAAATTATGTAAATTGTTTTATGATCAATTTATTTATAGAAAGGTAGAGAATTAATAAAGAATTTTTTTTGGGTTGTTGGTTCTATTGCTTTATTTGTTCATCATATAATAATAAATAGTTGTTGAAAAAAAAGAATATTAATAAATAATACAAATGAAAAAGATTTAAAAGACATAGGAAAAAATAAAACTTTTCATAACAAAACTGTCTCACATGATGCTTCCCATGCTGATATATATTTTTCTTATGACGAAGAATTTGCAACTGTAGTTTGCTTCTTCCAACTCTGAAAAATTGTCGGTGATCCCATATTCATCAAGTGACCTGATGTTTATTCTCTTTCATCAACACTTCTAGCAAAATATGCATCTAAATATCCAACAATTACAAATTTTCTATTCTTCTTGTATAGAAGAACATAATCTTTCATACCTTAAATATATCTAAGAACTCATTTTATTGCATTTCAATGGATTTCCCTTGGTTCCTTCATAAATCTTGAGAGAAAAATGATTTCAAATGATAAGTCTAGATGAGTAGTTTCCAAATAAATCAAGCTACCAATCAACTGTCTGTAACTAGTCTTTTTTACCAATTCCCCCCATTCAAGTTTTGAAAGTTTTAAATTTTCCTTCTTTGGGGTGAGAATGTATTTGCAGTCTGTCATGCCAAATATTTTCAATAGTTCAAATGCATACATGCATTGACTAATGTAAATGTCGTTTGAATGTTGGAATACTTCAACTCCATGATAGTAGTGAACTAATCTCATATATGTCATCTTAAAGACAACCTGTAATTCCTTCTTGACCTATAAAATATGATCATCATTGTTCCCAGTAATGATTAAGTCATCAACATACATTACTAAAATTACTAGGTTTTTAAATTGTAGGTGCACATATAAGGTATCACCAAATTCACTTCACTGAAAACCAACTTTATGAATGTAATCGTCCATTTTTGCATACCAAAATATGGGAGCTTGTTTCAATCCATATAATGCCTTTATCGAATTACAAAATTTGGTTCCTATCCTTCGAGCTCAAAACAGAGAGGCTGAGTCATATATGTACTTCTTCCTGCAAATTTTCATTTTGGAAAAAACTTTACTCTCAATGGGAGTATATTTATACAATGTTACCTGATGCTCATCGTTACCTACCATTTGGTCAAGACAAAAATGGAACATTACATGTTTCCAATGAGTTGATTGAGTCCATGGCCCATAAAAACCCACACGCTCAATCAATACCCACGTTTGGGGCCAATCCATACCAACCACCATATGGGGGAAACCCATACTACCTTCCCCCACCACATCAATCACCATTCATGGTACCTCCTCCTCCCATCATGGGACCACTCGTCCTTGTACCCCCCACTCACCCTCTGCATGTACAACATCCAGGTCCTTCACCATCCATGACATATACTCTCAACCCTAGGGGAGGCACCTCCACTTCATACAGCCAGTATGGACCTTCCCAAGGTAACTCGTACTACCCCTTCCTTGGTCGTCCTCATCTCGATGCCCCATCACATGGACAACAATAGGAAGGGTTAAATTTTATGCAACCTTCTCCTATTCAACAAGTTCAATATTTTGAACAATTAAATACCACCAATCCCCCTCATCATCCCAATAAAAACCGGAGAAAGGGAAATAATAGAAACCAGGGAAAAGGGGGAAACCCCCAACAACCAAATCCTCCAGCATGGGGTAACCAAAATCAAGCTAACCAAAACCACCAAGGGGGAAATAACAATGGAGAACCACCCCAAGGAAGGAATAATAACATTCGAACCAATTTTCCATGTGAATTATGTGGAAAATATGTCCATTACACCCTTCATTTCCCTCAAATAGTCGATTAAAAATGAATGAAGGAAGTTATGAGCCCTCCACTCCCTTCCCCACCACAAGGGCCTCCAAGAGTACCTCCCAACTACATGTCACGACTACCACTACCAGTATTACAGAACCCAATCCATCACCAAGGTGTCATCAACACACAACCAAAACCTACCCCTTGCCCAAAATAGAAAGGATAGTTCCCTAAACTTGACAAACCACAAGCCAATAATTCAATAGATCGTAGTATCCTTCTCACCATGGAAGAGGAAAAACTATTACAAGCTTTCAGCCTCCAATACACTATACCGTCTTATTCCCCTTCCACCAACTTTGAGTCCCCCCCATTATAGGTTGGGCAACCTCTAATGATTCCTCATCCTAACACTAAATCCACCACTCGAATTCCTCGCCCGCCACTATGTTGGAACATGCATAACCCACATGCCAGAGCCTCCCATAGATACCACCTTATTGACAACCTTGCACAATCACCCATTTCCATGTCAGTACTTGAGGTTCTCCAGGTATTCTCTTCCCAGAGAAAGGATTTTCTTTCATAGTTTGGGGTAGTATACCTACAAATACCCTTCTAATAACTTTCAACTTAGACAAAGCTGATCCACATCTTCCATCACTAGTTTCCTTCCAAATTCCTATGAGGATTGGAAACATCACCATCCATCATTGCATCATCAAAATGTGCCCATAGAATTGGGGGGGAAAACAATCCTCATTGACATTGAAGTTATAGATTCCCAATTGGATTACAATATCCTTTTTGGACAAAGCTAAATGTATGCCATGCAAGTAGTAGCATCTTTTGTATTACGCACCATGATATTCCTTCACGATGGGAAGATCATCACTATTGACCAATTGACCCATAATGAGCCTAATCAGTCAGGGCACATTGATAACATTCTTCCACTTATCTTCTCAAGTGGTGACCTTTTACCAATGGTGGATGTAAAACAAAGGATCTTTCACGACTCATTGTTAATTGGTTCATACCAAGGATACACCCCTCCCACCCTAAGTGTAGACCATGTCTTCATCATTACCCTAGATATAAGTGACATTCCTGATGACCCTCCCCTAGAGGAATCATAGAACCCCACCCTTATTCCTACACCACAATATATTCCCGAGGAACCCCCCTTACAATATTCCCAAGAGGAATTATCCAACAACCCACCCATGATGGGTCAAATCCCTATTTGGAAAATAGTCCCATGGGCCATTACCCAAATACCCTTCTTTTATTCCCCCCCCAAGATTAGCATCATACTAGGTTGTTGCTACCCTCACCTTACCAAATATGGTGATATACATCACTGTATGGTATCTCAAATCAACAACTATGGTACCAATATTATCTCTCCCACCTCAACCCACGATTTCAAGTCCACAACCAGTGGCTCAACCATCCACTCACCCAATTGGTCACATAGTTGGTTGAACTACTACCACTAGAGGAAACCCATATACTTGGAAAGGGGGAAATGGAACCATCCAACGAGGCATGAGGAGGAAGAAAAAACCCACACTCCCCTCCCCACCATGCATCCAAACCCCATGCACACTTTGCACTACCATTGGACACCCAACCCATCTTTTCCATGCATTTCCTGAATTACACAATCTCATTTAACTTCCCAAAGAAGCACCTCTACTCCCTACCTCCACAGTGCCACCTACCCTACCAGAATCCTCTTCCACAAAGATGAAGGGCCTGCATACCAACCACACATGCACCCTATGTGGGGATTACATTCATTACACAAATCATTTCCCAATTATCCCTACCTTTTAGAAGACTCCGAGATAAGTAAGTGTAATGTCCCCACTTTGGGACATCATCACAGGGCAGGGACTTATGATGACCAGAGTAGCCAGATGGATGTTATAGCTAGTACAAGGGTATTTGAGAGGCATTGTGGATTCCAGTTGGTATTTATCATCATATTCCATCATTCTAAGCCATTGCACACAGGTTGGCTTTGGTTTCGTTCCATTCCGACGATTTCCATGATTTTGACTATTTTGAGCTATAAGTTAATTAAAATCACTGAAGAGGGCATTTTGGGCACATTACTTGGAG
>JZKD02S0119281.1:65236-98377 GCA_000966675.3 Picea glauca | reverse complement strand
TGGCATTCTCGTTTATTGTAAAAGGGCCTTCAGAGCCTCATTGTAATCATCTTCTCACGGATGCGAGTAGCGGCCACATCTCTTCTCAGAGATAAGCTACTAGTGCCCTAGCTAGTTTATTTCCATTCTGCCTGTAAGCATATTTTAGTCATTTGTTATTAATGAAATGAAGTCTTATTTCCGCTGCATCTCTGTGTTTATGTGTATTTCTATATTTCATTTTTTTCCTACATAAATCTAGATCACCATACTACATTGGGGCACCCATTTATGTACGTGTACTTTCATCCCAATCATTCTTTATTTATTTGGTAATTGTATAAATCATCTTTCAAATTCACACAAGTAGCATAGATTTTTTCCATCACACCCAATGGCATATTTTTCCCTTGGCACACAACAACCCATGCTTCCCTTGGTTGGTGACTTCCACTCTCCTCTTCGAAAAGATATCCACATCATAGCACAAATAATGACTCTCATTGACACACTTGTCCCACTAATTCACATTTTTTCCAATCATCAAAGTTACCCCAATATCTAGTCTCCCCCTTGACACCAAATCATGTTTACGGTTGTTTCCACCATTCCACTTTCCCCCAACCAAGGTACGTCCTCAAGTCCCATATATCGTGAATTTCATTCATGTCACCATTTCATCCATCCCCTCCTACATTCATCCCTGGATACCTGTTTGATCAAATTGATGTAGAGAATCCATTTTATTCTTCCAGTCATGCCCCTTCCCTATTAATGCCAGCATAGGTTTCTAGGAAGATGGCAATATCTTGGCTCTCAGTCCCTTATTGCTGAGTAGTCTCAGATGGAACAAAAAAATTCCTCATTGTTTTTTGATGTCGTTGACCCCATGGCATTCGACCTCAACAAATTTTCATGTTACGGTGGGTCTTACTATGCTACCTTTGTAGTTTTCAAGTAATTTTCGAAGACATCTAAATTTATTAGGCCATCAATGCCTCTGAGTTACCCATACCTCGATTTAGAGCTTGTTCAGTAATCAAAACCATTAGCTACCATTATTTGATTCCCCTGATGCCACTGTAGACATCTAGTTCATCAACAATATTCAGTTTCCATCATTTCATGTATGGTTTCATGACATGAGCATGGGGAATTCCCGCCTTGTTTGTACACAAATTTTCATTTCAATTTTTTAAAGAATAATGGTCTCATTCGGAATCCCCTTTTCCTCCAACGGATCTCTCTCATAGTTTCTACAACTCTACTCTACTATGGAAATATCAACAAAAGAAACATTGATGTATTTCGGCTATACACATTCTCCTAACCTCACACATCGGGGAGCATCTGTTATCACCAAAAAACAATTCATAGCAATACAGACAAGGGATTAAGAAACAACCAACACAAATACAGTATACTCCCAACATTTACAGAATCAACTTTAACAAGATGACCAAAACTATGCAAAAAACCCATAAATTTGTGCGCACTTCCAACAAAGCCAACGAGCACATCTGTGTAGGACAAAACATCCCAAACGCACACAGTGCATGATCTGCATGACTGTCAATGAAGAAACATGCACGGATGCAGAAACAATGCATTTATGAATTTGGTCGGGCCTCAACCTCTTCTAGGGTTATGCAATTCATGAGAAGACCCCAAGATCAATCCAAAATCTTGCCTTGGGATGACCAAAAATATGGGATGTACCACTAAGAGTCCCCCCATTTACACTTGAAGCAAGTTATAAAATACCTTGTTATGATTATATAAATAGAGGGCCATGGTTTGAAAAAATAGAGGAAGCTCATTGTAATGTTATGTTGTTCAAATATTCTTGGAGAAACCACTTTGTTCTCTCAAGAATAACTTGGGAAAGTATAGTATAGGGAAAGATTTTCTCCTTTTGGAAGGCTTTGTCATAGAGTTATTCATCATTTTCAGTTTATAATAGGACAGTAGAAGATCTACTTTGAGGGATTCAAGATCCCTCCCTTAGGAGGAATAGGGGATTCATAAATCCCCCATTTCTCCTCTTGGTGTTCTCAATTTCAAAATACCATTTTCTATGGGTAACCACTCTTTGTGTTCAATATCATGCATCCTTTTTTGATAGTTGTTTAGTTCATTTTCCTTTGTTAAATCATTTTCTTTTGTTTTTGTATATGCTTCTTTTCTTTTGGGTTCACTAACATACTAACCATTGTTCTGTGCTTTTTATCTAGTCTAGCTAAGCAATAAATAGTCCTCTTTTTTTTCACCCAAGTGACAAAAGAAACCTAACAATTACTTTACTTGACATTCATTCATTTACTAGTTACCTCATTGTGTGAAATTATCATAACATATATGAATAAAACATTCATAATACTAATCTTTCCTCATCATTGTGCAGTAAAAGTAAGAATCACAAACATAACACACAAACACATAAATACACAAGGTTTTAACAAGGTTCACCCCAACTAGGCTACATCCACAATTACTAGCTTCTTATATTAGTAATTTATAGTCTCCTTACAGTGGCACACTGTGCTTACAAAAATATCCAACGGTAACCATTGCCCATGCATGCCTCAGTCGTTCTAATGCACTGGGAGCCTCACTCCTCAATCATACCTCAAAACATCTTCCAAAACTTGACTAACTCCAAATAAATTCACACTAAAAACACTCACTCATACCCATATAAATATCTCTCTACTAAAAATCTATTACAATACATAGTTTTACACTAGAGATAAGCCCATTACAATGTGGACAAAATGTCCCAAAATCCTAACTACTTTCCTCCTTTTGTGCACTGACTCCCGAACATTCTTCAACTACTTTGTGCATGCACAACTCCTTAGAAAAAATGTCTCATGATCCATTCCCTCACAATTCCCAAGACTTTTCCAAAACTCTTGTCCAATAGACCCTCAACACTCACCTATGGCTTGTCCCGAGCCACTTCAAGCCTGCTTCCAGGTTGCTAAAAAAAATTGTAGTTTTTTTCTTTAGCTTGAGTTTCTTGCTACAAATGTTTTTCTGCAGTCTACATGTTTCTTTCTAACTTAATGTGTTCTTACTAAACAAGGATGGAGTTGGATAAGTGTGAATCTCCTTCGTAACTTTCTCCTTCAATTTGTGTAGACGATTTTCTTGTTTCTCAAGTATAATAGCTATCACCGTATCTAGGTCCTTGCTGTGCAAAAAATATTCTTCCCTTGTTCTTCATGTTCTTTTTTTCCTTCTTGATTATTTTTTGGTTCGTGCAACTTCTTTTGTGCTCTAACACTACCTTTTGTTCTATGCAGTCTAGTTCTAGGAAATTTTTCCAAGCTTGGGACAATTACTTCCGTTCTCAGGACTTCCTCCTGCATTGGCGCTACGGCTTGTTGACGACTCTATGATTTTTCTTTAGGTGGTTCCATAGCTCTCTTTTATAACCTAGTTGGATCCACTACCCTCTGTTCTTTGTCTGCACTACACTCATATTCTATACTACACTCGTTTCTGCTACTAATATTCTCAAATGCATATGCAATAAAGGCCTTCTCTTTTCTCTTTCTTTATAGTGAGGTGGCTCTTCGCATCCCTACTTGTAGTCTCATTTGTTTGTACTTATTCTTGATTTATTCTATATCATGTAATAATGTTGTATCCTCTGGTAGATTATGGTCTAAATCGACCACCCTGTAAAAATATTCATCACACTCATTCCCTTCGTTTCCCGATTGTGTTCAAATTTGAATGCTTTTCCTATCGGTTTTTAATTATGACTATGTGTTTCCACTACTCCACTGTCATATTCTCTCTTCAGTGCCTATCCCATCATGGATGTTCTTTTTCACTCCTTATGGTCCTACCTATTTTGTAGTTCAATCTTCCTACACATTCTTCTTTTAATTTCTCTGACATGCCTTGGTTCAAATTTTTACTATTCTAACTATTTGAACACTACCCTTCTACTTCTTGTCAACCTGTTGTCTCTCACCCTATATTTTATTGGTTTTTCTTCATTTCTCCTCTTCTTTCTCTTAACTATTATTTGTGCAATTTACTCTCTTTGTGTGATCTCTTCTTTCTACGTGAACTTGCTTTCTTCGTTTGTGCGCTCTTCTTCTTACTTCTTTCTCTTCTACAACATTTTCTTGCTTTTCATTTTTACCTACTAATGTTAATTGCTTGTACTCTTCAACTTCCTACTTCTTCCCTGAACCATTTTCTTTATTTTTTCTATTTTTCTTTCTTTTTCTACCTATACTATAATACACTATGGTACACATTATGCGTAGTTTAGACTAGTGCACAGAAGCATGACTATCCCTATGTAGTTTCATTTGACTTATATTAACCAACACTTTCATAAATTCTCCATCCAACTTCTCCAATTGAACAACACCTACTTCGGTAACAAACCTTATCATATATGGTCCTAACCAATGCATTTGGAGCTTCCTTGGGTGGTGCAAAAACTTACTATCATATAGTAACACTAAGTCTCATGTCTGAAATTTATTCTACTTGGTATGCATGTCACGCCAAGATTTATGGAACGCTTTATGTACCTGCGGATGGAAACCTGCAACAAAATTATCCTCTTCTAGTTCCATAAGTTCTAACAATCTGTGTTCTACTATGCCAGAATTTATAGTCTCCTCCATCGCAGCAATGTGCAGACTTGGTACAACAAATTTCATTGGAATAACCAGTTCTTATCCATACGTTAACCTCAATGGAGTCTATCCTATAATATTTTTTCTTGTACTCTTGTATTCCCATAATAATATTGGACTCTTTAAGGCCTACTCATATTGACGTATGTTGCAAATCTTTGTTACTACATGTTCCACAATCTTATTCATGGATTCTACTATGCCATTTTCTTGGGGATGGTATGTTGTACTCTTCTAGTGATGGATTTGAAAATCCTATGTTAACGTTGCAATTGTCGTATTCAACAAATGTGTTCCCTGATCACTCATAGGTAATTTGGGGCATCCAAAACTTGTGACTACATGCTCTAGCAAAAATCATGTTGTTGTCTCCGCACCACATTCTCTAACTGGATTTGCCTCATCCCATCTGGTTAAATAGCTTATCACAGTAATAATTTACATCATTCTCGATATCCTAGTAGGCGGATTAATAGGCCCCAAAAAGTACACTTCCCACTTATCAAATGCTTGTAACGTCTCTTGTGGGACTAAGGGAATTTCATATCTCTTAGATGGCTTCCCAAGTCTCAGACAAACGTTGCAACTCTAATAGAATGTTTTGGCATCCTTATGAAATGTAGGCCACCATAATCATTCGTGAAGAATCTTTTGGATTGCTTCTTTTCCTGCATAGTTGCCTACTATAACCCCTTCATGTTCCTCTAACAATACCATGTTTCTTTCATGTTCCAATACACAACGTCACATAATATCATATGCGCCTAACTTATATAAGTTTCTTTCTGTCAAATGGTAGTATGTTTCCTTCACTACAAGTTGCTTCTTCTACACTACTATAAATTTTTATGGAGCTACTTATATGCTAAAAAAATTAACTATATCTACAAAATATTCATCCACCATATAAATTGCAAATAAATGCACATTTGGAAAACTATCATCCAATTTCCCTGCATCTTCTCCTAATAGTATGTGCGAAAAATGATCTATTCCTGCATTAAAATTTCCTGGTTTCACAATAATCTCAAAGTCATACTCCTGGAACAATAGTAACCACCTGCATATTCATCCCCCATGTTATATACATTTTTTGGGTAACTGAGGATATTATGTCTTGAGGCCCTTAGGTTGCAGATATGGAGTTCCAAGAGACTACATGACTATCAATATCCTTTTTCACAAATGGAGACCCTTCTCACCACCACAAAATTCATAGATTTTCATCTGGCATCCACCACACCAACTCTCTTCCGGAAGGTAGTGGGCCTTTCTCCATGAGGTAAAAGTTAGTATTATGGTGAGCATCATTTCAATATTTGAGGCATTTAAGTATGGTGTATATTAGATTTATTTAGATTTCATGATATATGCTTGGAAATTATGCCTTTTTCCCTACTTCACCATGGTGGTTGACATTGTGTCCTAGTAAGTGGTCTTCCTTGGGGGTGGGTTTGCTAATAGGAACTTCCTTGAAGAGCCATTGTACCAATCTTGACCATACTTACCAATTTTCATCATTGTTTCCCCCCATCTCTTTATCTCTTGGCATTTTAGGGTGTATTGACACAAGAAGCGGTTGTCCCTCATTCTATGGAATGAATGAGTTGAAGGCCCAAAGGTATTGATGTTGGGTAAAATATAAAATCCTATCTATTAACCTTCTAGATGCTACACCTAGGGAGCACCCAAGAAATAAATGAAACGCTTATCTTTGAGAAAAGGGGGACCCACAATAAATATGATTAAGAATGCTTAAAAGGTTAGTTGGAGTATAGGAGGTCTCATCATGAGTTGACCTATCAAGACCATGAATATATAGTGGTATGAAATTACCATCATATGGTCACAAATCCAGGGTAGTGGCTCTCAGTTGCATGGTCAAGAGAAAAGGGGTCTCATCACGAGCCAACCTTCTTATTTCCACTAGGTATTTGTGGGTGACACTATCATTATCTGGACACCACACCAGGGTAGTGATTTTCAACTTGTCCTTAAATTTATGGAAGAAACAAATAATGGAAAAATAATCGGCTTGGAAAAAGTGCATTGAAAACAAAGGTACCACACACCCTCTACAAACGCACCCATTAATGAGACACTACAACACCTTGTATGTCATGAGCCCCATGCCCATTGAGTCTTAACCCTTAAACATGTTAGAGTTACTTCACACACACCTAGGATTTATTTTTCCTAAGGTTTTTATTTGTTTATTAGTCATAATTAGTCATTATCCAGTCTCCTATATTTTAGGAGAGAATATTCCACTTGGAGAATATTCTCTTTCAGTTCACACTTCAGTTTGACTAGTTGAGTTGAGTTGAGTTTAGATGTTGCATTGGGATCATCACCATGCAACATTGGGATCATCACCATGATAATTCGACCTTTCCTTGGTATCATCACCAAAGTGACGCATTAGCCTTGGTTCCTTGAGTTAACTCATCACTACTTTCTATTCAGTCAGTTAACTGAAGACTAGTTGACTAGTTAACTCAACTAGGTGGCAGTTCACTCCCATAACAGCCTGAGAGACTAGAATAGGTGGAATTTCACTCACGTAACTACTGGTGTGTGTCCAGATCAGTCTAGACCACCACTATGGAGACTTGGTTCACCTAAAGTTGAACTCAATGAGTTATACAAAGTATATCATGTGTAAATTATTCATTATTCAGACCGGTTAATGAGAATTCTTTCCATTCTTTCTCTCCTTCTTCTTCTTTTTCCAATTATCTCTGCAAATGTGTGTATAATTGTTTAGATAGATCTATTATGTATAGTTCAACACATTTACATGGTATCAGAGCTGACAGAATGATAATCAAAAGCTAAACCAAAATGTTTTGCAGGTACAAAAGATCGAAGACACCGTAAAGATGGAATTCCAGAAAGAATTCATTCTTAAACCTTACAACTATTTTTCATGGAGGAGAAAATAGCTATACATATCCGATCCAGAGGGTTGTATAGTTTAACCATGAAAAAAAATACAAAACCGACATCAGCCATAGAAAAATCCAAGTACTTAAATCGCATGGATGAGGCACTCGAAACAATTTGCAGTCTTATTTCTCCCAATCTCCTTTTTCATATATCTTCTTGTAAGAATCCCAATGAATATTGGGCCATCTTGGACGGGATCTTTGGAAAATAGGATGAGAGGAGGGGACACATAATGGAGGGGGAGCTGCTCACATTGGATCCAAAAATATTCGAGAATATCGAAGATTTCTTTACAAAATTCAAGGATTTACTGTCGCAACTCAAAGCTTACAGGGTTGATAAATTGAAGGAGGAGAAACAAATGGTTCTCACCATTCTCTCCAATATTTTTATTGAATTCTCAGTATTCCTATCTACATTCCATACTGTCATATTCACCTCTGGAGCCACCCAGAAGATGCCTTCTCTTGAGGACTTTATCGAATCCTTGACACAAGAGAAAACCAAGATCATCAACACGGGTGCAATCAAAGGCCCAAGGGCACATGCACTCACTTTGCATTATGGCAGCCACAAATATAAAAAATCTAAAGATAAAGATAAGTGGAAATATCATGCACATACGAAGAAGGAAGGGTACACAAAACCCTTCACCGATGCCTCCAGATCCAAAGGAGAAAAGGGAAGAAAAGGAGAGAAATGCACATACTGTCACAAAGGATTCCATCCATAATTTGCATGCATGCAAAAAATAATAGATCTAATCTCTTAGATACTTCAGAAAAACAACCTTGGAGATCGCATCCCTAAGGTTTCAAAGAAGAATAAGCCAGAAGATCTGAATTCGAAGAAAGACAATTCTAGCCATGCCTTGATTGCAATCAACTCCTCTCCTGATGCTTGGATCATAGATTCAGGAGCATCACATCACATAGATACCTCAGAAGTAGTCGATTATTTTTTGGATGCATGCAAAGGTCCTCCTATTCTGATGGGGTACAAATCTTTTGTCGAAGTCACTGGCAAAGGAAGGATTGAATTCACTAACGAAAGCTTCAAGAACGTGTTGCATGTTCCCAAGCTTTCTGTCAACCTTCTCTTTGTGTATCAAATGAAGAATTTTGGCATCGGAAATAAAGTTGTATTCACACCAAATTATATGGAGATATACAACATGAAAACCAACTCCAGGGTTTCTACTAGTGAGGTAAATCATCCATCTAGATTGTATACATTTTCTGAATTCATTGAACCTGATTCTGCTTTACTGCTTACTCATGCTGAAGAAAGTAGTAGGATATGGCACAAAAGGTTTGGAAATTTTAATTTTAGATACATGCAATAGCTTAGAAAGCATAGATGATGGTCTACCAGACATCCATTTCTCCAAGGGAGTTTGTGAGGGATGTGTTCTCGGAAAACACCCTCAAGAGAAATTCGTCAAAGGAAAGTCTCAGCGAGCTTCCGCACCTTTAGATCTGATCCATAGTGACCTCATGGGTCCTTTTCCGCATCAATCGATCAACAAAGCGAGGTTTTTTCTCATTTTTTTTTATGATTTCTCACATTTTAATTGGATCTACTTTCTCAGGAAAAAATTCGAGGTATTTCAACACCTCAAAGATTTCAAATCTTTGGTTGAGACACAGTCTAGAAAGAAGATCAAAGTCCTCTGAACTGATAAAAGGGGAGAGTATGTGAATCATGAGATTCACAATATTTTCCATAAGGCAGGGATTCGGTTGCAGCATACAGTTCCCTACACTCTGCAGCAAAATGGATCTCTAAAGGAGATGGCATCTTCCATGTTGCATGTAAAGTCACTACCACAGATAATATGGGCTGAAGCACTTAACTTTGCAAAATACATCCAAAAAATATCTCCTCGTAGATCTGTTAAGGTTAAGACCCCTTACGAGGCTTGGAGCGGCCTCAAACTAGAAGTGGACCACTTTCACATTTTTGGTTCACATGCATGGGCCCAGATTCCCTCTGAAAAGAGGAAGGCACTTGATCCACAGATCATTGAGTGCATTTTTGTTGGATACCCCAATAGTGTGAAGGGATATTGGATTATTGATATTTCCTCAGACCATCTCATCATTGAGCGTAGTGTCCAATTTGAGGAAAGTGTCTTGCATGTACCTCAACAGTCGCATGCAGACACCTTCACTCTTCCACCTATCCAAGATGATGAGCATGCACATGCTGACTCTTCTTCAGACAAGAGTTCTGATTCAAAGGAATAAGATGATTTAGATTCAGATTCAGTACAATCAGATGCAGATTCAAAGCATCTAGATGCAGTTGCAAAGCCAAAGCAGAGGCCCAAGTGGGCACAGACTACTCTTCAGGATGCAAGGGATCTCGTTGGTGATACAGTTGATACTAGGAGGACTCGATCTGATTTGGAGGAGCCTCCTATTGCACTCGCTGCCACTGAACCATTTCCTTCCAAGCATCTTTTCTTGGTTCAGTCTTCAGATCCACAGTATTATGGCGAGGCTACTGGAAATCCCTTTTAGGAATATGCCATGCAGGAGAAGTATAACTCCCTCCTCAAGAACCAAACTTGGGATCTAATTCCCCTTCCTTCTAGGAGGAAAATTGTCATTTGTAGATGGGTCTACAGGACCAAGAGTGTAACGGATGGACAGATCAACAGATACAAAGCCAGGCTTGTCGCCAAAGGCTTTCAACATGTTCATGGTATTGACTATGATGAGAACTTTACTCCAGTAGTGAAGATGGATTCCATATGATTGGCACTTGCCATTGCGGCATCCAAGGGATGGGAAGTCCATCAAATGGATGTGAAGAATGCATTTCTTCACGATGATCTCTCTAAGGATATCTACATGGAGCAGCCCCAGGGATTTATGCAAGACTCATCTTTGGTATGTCGACTGAAGAAGTCACTTTATGGTCTCAAGCAGGCTCCGAGGGCATGGTATGCCAATTTGGACTCCTACCTGTTGTCACAGAACTTTGTACGTTGTAAATCAAACCCGAATGTATACATGCTCAGGATGACTGATTCACTTCTACTTTTAGTTATGTATGTCGATGATTTGTTGATCACCGGTTGCTTGACTTCAGCGATTGCTGCAGTCAAGAGGATTCTTCATGACAGGTTTTTGATGATGGACATGGGTCCTCTACACTTCTTCCTTGGACTTGAGATCAGTTAGGATGCATCAAGAATAAAACTATCTCAAGCCAAGTATGCACGAGATCTCCTTGACAGATTTAACATGACAGACTGCAAGTCTTCTCCGAATCCTTTCCTATCAGGAGTCAAACTTGAGGATGGAAGGGAGACTCCACTAGTTGACAACACACTATACAGACAACTAGTGGGGAGCTTGTTGTATCTTACACACTCTAGACCAGCCCTCTCATATGTAGTTGGCACAGTTTCCAGTTTCATGCAGGAGCCGCATGAGCTACATTGGAAAGATGCAAAGTGTATCCTTCGATACATACATGGCACCATCACCTTTGGGATTCATTATGCAGTAGACTCTACATTAGATCTCATTGGTTTTACTGATTCCAACTGGGCTGGAGATAACATTGATCACAAGTCCACATATGGTTACTCACTCAGTCTTGGTTTCAGGCCTATCTATTGGTCGAGAAATAAGCAAGCTTCCATTGCTCTATTTTCATCCGAGGTAGAGTACAGAGGGGTAGTTAACATAACCATTCAGGCTATGTGGCTACAACATTTTCTCACTGAGTTGGGCATTCAGTTCCATTGGTCGATCATCATTTGGTGTGACAACCAGAGCACTCTGAAGTTTTTTAGAGATCCAATTCAGAGGTAGAGGATGAAGCAGATCGAGATCCATATGCACTACATCCAGGACTTAGTACATGAGGGTATCATCGACTTATAGTTCTGTCCTTCAACAGAACAGACGACAGACATTTTCACCAAGACCTTCACTGAGAAAAAATTCCATTCTCTACGAGGTCATCTTGGAGTGAAGGACACAGTTGCCTAGCAACTGCATTTCTTATTTTTACATACATTGTACCTTGAGGGGGGGGTTTCCCATGAGGTTTTCCCTCTTTCCTCACTTTATTTTCAGTGTATCTTTTGTACTTGGGTACCTAACATGGCCTCGTTGCTGGGACCCAATCTTTATTTTCACTATAGTGATGTTTAGGGGGGGTGTTGGAGTTACTTCACACACACCTAGGATTTATTTTTCCTAAGGTTTGTATTTTTTTATTAGTCATAATTAGTCATTTTCCAGTCTCCTATATTTTAGGAGAGAATATTTCACCTGCAGAATATTCTCTTTCAGTTCACACTTCAGTTTGACTAGTTGAGTTGAGTTTAGATGTTGCACTGGGATCATCACCATGCTAATTCGACCTTGACTTGGTATCATCACCAAAGTGGTGCATTATCCTTGATTCCTTGAGTTAACTCCTCACTACTTTTTGTTCAGTCAGTTAACTAAAGACTAGTTGACTAGTTAACTCAACTAGGTGGCAGTTCACTCCCGTAACTACCTGAGAGACTAGAATAGGTGGAAGTTCACTCCCGTAACTGCTGGTGTGTGTCCAAATCACTCTAGACCACCAATATGTCAACTTGGTTCACCTTAAGTTGAAATCATTGAGTTATACAGAGTATATCATGTGTAAATTATTCATTATTCAGAACGATTAATGAGAATTCTTTCCATTCTTTCTCTCCTTCTTCTTGTTTTTCCAATTCTCTCTGCAAATGTGTGTATCATTGTTTAGCTAGATCTATTCTATGAAGGTCAACACATTTACAAACCACTTCACCCACTTTACATGGATTAGTGAGGGATCTCTTGTAAACTCTCCTTGACCTAGGGAAAGATTGACCCAATAGGACACCTCATCAACACTCCCATATTCAAGCTTGACAAGTCGCATAATGTCTTTGGGAACTTAATTGTTTGACATAGTAATATTTGATTTACATGCTTAGGTGGCTCATTTTTTGATTGGATTCACTTATCATGATTTTATAACTTTGTATCCTTGGAGGGTGTGCTTATTTGTCTTTGCAGGACATAGTTGGTGGACAATTTTGGAAGAACAAGCCTAGCTTGGGCTTCCATGGGGCTTGAAGCCCATAGGTGGAAGCCAAGGGCCCACATGCCAGATGAGAGAGATCAAACTTTGAAGGCCTAGAAGATGACTTGGATGACATAACCTAGCCCAACATGCCAAATATTCTACCTTGGAGAGGAAAAATGTCACCTTTAAAGGCATGATGTCATCTAGGGGGTTAGGGTTTGGTGGTGAGGTTGGCATGCATTGGCACAAGGAATTTTTGAGGGGCTTGAAACTTTGACCATGAAGGAAGTTATTTTGATTCTTTACATGTGGCTTTGGGAAGCCTTTCTACACTCCTCCATGACCAATGACTTTATCCTAGTGCCAAACTGTCCCCTAAGGGGAGACGTCACCTTTATTTTAGGGGTTTTCTTTGTGCAAAAGTGAAATTAAAGTGAATTGTTTAATATTACTTTTTAAAATGGGAAAGATTATGGTTGTTGACCCCTAGTCTTTTGTTTTACCCTGAATTATGTGGACAAACTATCTTAGTCACATTTTTTATAAATAAGAGATCATAATATTTCATTTTATCATAACTCTCCGTTGTGAGAGGCTCTTGGACTGAAATTTTCTCTCTTTGGCTAGTTCTCTCTCTTGTGCTCTTGTTTATGGC
This sequence comes from Picea glauca, assembly GCA_000966675.3. Lineage (NCBI taxonomy): Eukaryota > Viridiplantae > Streptophyta > Pinopsida > Pinales > Pinaceae > Picea > Picea glauca. Next base: position 85,054 of record JZKD02S0119281.1, on the reverse strand, counting down.
TATTTCTTAGATTATTTATTGATTGAAGTGATGATCTAGACTTCAAAGTATTTTTGCTATCTTTTATGGTGGTTTGTCTTATCTTTTTCCTTGAATTGGTAAGGTTTCTACACTGTTGCGATCATTTATTTTTCAAGTCAAGGTGATTTTATAAAGCTAGGTGGGAAGTATAAGGGCATACACCCCCACCTTAGTCTCCATCACTTTATTCTTACATGCTATTGGTTTAACAAGGGTTTTCTAAGAGAAGTATAATGGCATACACCCTCTTAGCCTAAACCCTATCTAGAGATACTTTCCTTGGGGAGTAAGAGGATTTACACCCCCAAGGTGGTAGTACCTATAGCTCTTTCTTTTCTTGAATCTGTTAACCCATTTTTAAAGGAACTAGTCATTTAATTATTGCATTGGAGAAATAATTTGTTTCCTTTGTAAATGTGAAAATTGTTGAAGAATATGCACTTTTGGAAGATATTCTCCTATTGTACTTGATCATGAAAAAACCCTAAAATAATATTATTATATTTTATTGGTAAAGTCAACCCCATTGTGGCCTTTTTTGTTAAATAAAGTCAAATTGTCAAGTCAGCCCCTATTGTGGCTAATGTAAAGTATAATCAAGAGACACTTGTCAAGTCATCCCTAGCTATTAAAAAGGGAAAGTCACTTGTGTATAAATAGATAGGCTAGACACCTCATTCACTCACTCATCTCACTCAAGAATAAGAGAGAGAAAGGTGTGCAAGTTTGGAGATAACGGTGACACAAAAAAATGACCATTTGCTTTTTGTCTTGGTATTGTTGTTGGTTGAAGAATATATTTAGAAGAAGTTTGTTGGGTTTTATTCCCTAAGAGTGTTTCCTAGGATAATCTTTGTGTCTATCTTGTTTTTGTGATTGTCTCTCTTTTAGTGACCTTATATATGTAGTTAATGTGCTAAATAATTGTAATAATGAAAGAAGAATTGTAATTATTAGTTGTATATGTAACATATCAACATGGAATCATAGCAGGCCTGAAAGAGACCAACTCATAGATAAGTTCTCTTTGTCATGGTTTTATTTACCTGTGTATTTATTCCATTGTATATTTATTTATCTATGAAATTTGTATCTATAATATGCATGCTTGTTGGTTATTTTTGTGCATGACATATGTATCATTTATTTATGTTGTAGCATGAATATTTAACTCTGCATGTGAATATTTCATGCCTCTTCATTAATTAGAAATTTATCTGAATTCGAGATAAGGTCAGAAGTGATTTTTCGGTAGTGTTCCCAACTCGTGGGTGGTTGGGTATGTTTTCGTTGTAGTAGCTTAGTAAGACATGGGAGTGGATGGGTACATTACATTATTTCATTGAGAAAACGAGAGCTAAGGAATAAATTCAATCACGAATGGAGCTCCCAGTTGAATTTCAAGGAAAACATGAAGCACCACAAGATTTCCACAGGAGAAAGAAGTCATCGAAGTAGAAAAATCTACTCGTTTGGAAGGAGTGGTGGACATAGATTCCATTCATTCACCAATTATCTAGCCGGTGAGTCTGATGATTTTGGAGAAATAGGAGGAAAAAATAGAGGAGATGGAGGTCGACCCAAGGGCCAAAGAATGAAACCTTACCGAAAAGAAAAACCCTACACAACATCTTGGATTAGGAGAACCACAACAAATGAATGGGGAAGATGATGAGTGAATAGAGTTAGATGAGCCCGGAGATAGGTCGAAGAAGTGAGACAACCTATCGCAGAACCAACACAATAAATAGAAGAACAGGTTCAGGTGGAAGATATTATAGACCAATAAGATTCAGATGTGAAAGTAGAATAGGATGCACACAATGAAGCAAGGTTGTTGACAGTGACAGGGAATACAAGCGGAAAATAGACAGTACATAGATCATTGTGAAAATATAAGGAAAAAACATTGGCACTATTGTGCATACTCTAAGGAGTCACGATCCTTCCTGGCATACTAGGATGTGTGGAGAAACTAAAGTACTTAGATGACGATGTAACAGACGGGGAAAAGTTCCTTGAGTTTGCGCTGCAAGTCTATATGGATAGAAAAGGAGCAAGTTCATCAGTAGTTCCAATTTTAGAGCCAAAGGAGTGGATTTCAGGGTTGTATAACACAGAGATAATGAACTTGTTAGAAATCCCTCATTTTGGGCAGGGTAAAGATGGAAACAACTGTGTGAAATAGTTGTTGGCATTGGTGGATGGGGTATTCTATGAATGGACAGGTCAGTATCAATTGATGTATACTTAATTGCAGAAATTAGAGGTTTGTCAAAAGATGGAGAAAATCCAAAACAATACTTGGATGACAAGACAAAGGAGAAATCTCTAGTAGAGGAGATGAAGAAGACATATGGCATTGACAGAGGGTCACAGGGGATCATAATTAACATAATCAGTGAACCTATGATGATTTTTACAACTAATTTGATGTCTTGTAAACTTCTAAGGAAATGTTGCACGGAATAAGAACTGACATGAGTTATAGCAGCAGTCATGCAGTGTGCGATAGGGAATTTACTCAGTTGGAGCCCATACTTACTGAATTTATTTGTGAATGACTGCAAGGATGCAAAGGATATTGGAACATAGTTCCATTATGCATGGTTGATTATCTTGATAGCTTTGGTGGGTTGGGGAGAACCCAAATACAACGGATTTTACCCAAGGAGAGGAAAGTGTCGCGCAACCAAGTATACAACATTATGGCACACCTCATACGTGAAACAAAGGAAGGAAAATTCTAGCATATTTTATATGTATTATGACGAGAAGAAGGAAAATATATCCAATACATGGAGGATACCACCAGAAGTGGTAGATGAGCATCAAAGCATATAATATTTTAAGGCTTCTAGACATAATATGTGGATCCAGGACAAAAGGGATCCCAAGAAGGAATGGTTGAAATTAAGATATTGTGTGACAACATAAGAAGTACAATGGGACATGAAAGACTAGCCTAAAGCATGGAAGGTACCAGTAGCTTCCAATAAGGGATAAAAAGGTAAGAAGCAAGTAGAATATGGTCCATCACAAAATTCAAATAGACCAACAGTGAATACAATAAAGACAACAGAGCACATGAAGAAAATAGGGAGGAGCACAACAGTTAATAAGCCAAGGCACAAGAACTCTATTATGAATCCTTCCATGTAGAATAAGGACCACACAAAATTCAGAAATGGAGGAGCACAAAATGATACTAATAGAGTAGCGCAGAAGGATGTGAATGATCCTACACAAGAGGAACTAGGAGGAGGAGATCTACCAGACACAAAGATACCAGATACAACAACTTAGACAGAGACACTTCTCATGAAGAGGAAAATATTGTAGACAAGAGCGAACTGAAAGAAGATGAAGGAACACAAGAGCATACATGAACTAACATTGATAGAGGATGATTCATATATGGTCGTAGAGAAAGTACAAGACAACGTAGTATATTCATGGGACAAGGCTTATAAGCAAAGGGAAGAGATAATGAAGAAGTTGACAGAGGTTAAAGAGACAATGGAAAAAAAAAACTAACTTAAAAAAATAGAAGGAACAGGTGCCACAATAATAGACTACTAAGAAAAATACATTTCCAACACAGGAGATGATCTAGATCATAATGTTGGGGAATGAAAATTTTCCTATTACTTGGGACATGTTGCAAATTGATGAGGAAATAACAAAGAAGAAGTTGAAGGATATAGATAAGTTGGACTTGGCACTTCCCATGGTCCCAACAAAAGCATTGTATAAACTTCAAGTCAATTTCATGTAGGAGATTCAATCAAGGGCCCAAAAATATGTGACAGACTTACGATTAGTTAAGAAAGTAATTGAGACACTGAAGATAACACTCAGCAATGTGAAATTTGACAAAGAGGAAATAAAGAAACACGCGGAGAGGAAAAAGCAGTGGGTAGACAAAGTGTTTAAAACTATCTCGGACAGCGTGCAAAAAGGGAACAGATCCATGAAGGAGAAGATTGAGAAGATTGTGGAGACTATGGAGGCTTATAAGAGTCACATCACAGAGTTGATGACACTCCTACAACCAAGCATGCCACAAGAGGTTAGAACGCAGAGGGAGCAGGAGGTGGTAGGCCATAAGGACAATATTGCACATAACACTCAGGAAATTACAGAGTTATACAGTAAAAACATATAGTTATGGATAGATCTATAGGAGGATGAAAAACTATATGAGTTAGACAAGAAGGAAGAAGGAGTAACTATTACATTACAAGAAATCAAGCAAAGGAAGAAAACAATGATCATATCAGATAGGTTAAAGAGTGTGCATGAATTGAAGAACCTGTAGGCATAATGGAAGAGCATACATGTAGAGAAGCAATCCAAGCAGGATATGTTGGATCCATTGCAAGAAGGGGTAGAACAAATGTTGAATGAGATTGATACAGCCAATGGACAGATTGGAAAAATCAGCTTGGAGACTGAATATTTGTTGAAGGATCATATCACTGTGCAGACTATGGAGTCTATGGGAGAGAAGAGTGCATAGGTAAAAGCTCAAGCTGAAGATATTGCAAGAAAATTCCACATCCTAGAGAAGTTAGTGTAGGATGAAAACAATTCCTGAGTGGATTAGGATGAGCCACAGGTAAGTGTTGGGGGCCTGTTGGCATAAGATATTTTGGGGAAATTCATAGAAATTAATGAATCAGTTGAGAAAGGGACCAGGAAAGGAGCGCAAGTCAGAGAATAAGGAAAAACAACGTGAGGAATTAGAAGAGTGAAAGGTGTTAGAATATAATGGATTTGCTCATTTTACCATAAAAAATATCATGGTTGTCATCCAATCATAGGCCAAAGCCACCCTCCGAACACCTTAACCTTGACAGAGAATCACTCTGGAAGAAAACCCTAGGCTAGATAGACAAACAAACAGTAGCGCACCTTTCCCCAAGGATAACACACCAAACAAGAGATGATCAAATAGTCCAAACCATAACCAAGAGATATTCTAAGCTAAAACCAAAATCTTCTAGCTGCAGTAGCTGCAACGACAACTCTCCTCCAAACTTGCGCACAAACTGGGAAACTGCAATGTGCACAAGTGATGCTCTGCAATTCTGAGAATGTCAGCTAGAATGAAGACTGACCTCCTATATTTATACTAATTATGGCTAATAGCCTGGGCCTACTTCTCATTCTAGGTGTCTATTTACTTAGTATATAATATTTCTTCTGTCCAACTTCTTCTCTTGTAGGCTAATAACCTAATACCAATTATCCTCTTGAGTCGACTTGTCTTCTAGGGTTATTAGCCAACTCATTAGTGTTTCTTCTTTCTTCCCAGAATATTCTATTCTCATCAGGTTTGCACATGGAGGTAAATACCTCCCACAACTACCATAATATTAACACTCCCTCCTAGCTAGGGAGGTATTGAAGGTAATGGTCTTGAGCACAAACATACCATTCACCTAGTAGCATCAACATAGTCGTCTAGACTATCTCATGATTAGATCATAAGCACCATCATCACTATTAGTGTCATTAGTTGCATCATCTCTTGGAACCATACTCTATCTAAGTAATCAGACATGATTCTCACTCCACAGAGTGACACAAGATCTATTCTTCTAATCTATAAGAATAAATGTTCTGAACCATTTTCTTTTTGGGAAATCTTTGTTCATTGATCATCCATATAGCCGATAATCATTTTCAACACTACTGATATTCTTCAAGGAAATCAGAACAATATCATTCAATAGAAGACAATGGTGTCTATCCATAGTAGTACACAACTACAATCTAGTGGTACACTACCACACCAAGTAGAACACAAGTACTTGATCAATGATGTATAGTCACAAAAAGTGGAACACTTCCATAATGGTAGTATACATCTACTGTCTAGAGACATACAATATTCATAACAATCATCTGATATCAACCTGCACAGAAACAATGTTATGATATAAAATGAATCATTTGGGCCATTATTCCACTCACATATGTGATATCTTGGAAGAGAATTTGCTCTCAGAAGGTAAAACATCAATGATGAGCTATCTGGACTATTCGTCTGAAGCAAGGAAGAATAATTGTCTTGATTTATGAGCCTAGACCATTCCTCCAACGCTAGACAAAGTGTAACCTGGAGAGAATGAGTCTTCCCTAAGGAATGTCTATCCTGGATTGCTGAACCTGGACCATTCCCCACCCTGGGCCATTCCTCCAACACTAAACAAATTTCAACCTGGAGAGAATGAATCTACCCTAAGGAATGAATGTTTTGCGCCAACCTCTAAAATGGACCATTCCCCATGTTAACCATAATGGGAAATCGTTGTCCGGCGAGGTGGGCCAGTCTTCTTGAGTAACCCTCAAGAAGAGAGACTACCCTAGACCATTCCCCATGTTAACCACAATGGGAAATCACTTTCTATGGTACATAAACAATCCATTGAACCATTTTCATTAAAAAAATGATCATTCGATCTGGACCATTTTCCAAACTGGAAAATGCCTGTCCGTCAGAAATCTCAAACCACTTTCTGAACTGGAAAGGAACTGCTCATACTGGACCATTTTTCAAACTGAAAAATGACTGTCCATAAATCAATAACACATAAGTGCTCCCTCCCAACCTGGGAGTCATCTCTTCCTTTTTCAATAATGAAGTCATCTCCATGAGCTCCAGCTTGAGTATGAAAACTCTTTCATCTTGGATAAAAGCTTTACCAAAATGTCTGTTTATCTGCTCATTTGTGGAGATATATATAGGAGAACCATTTTTTCCTTTCTGGATTTCATCATGGAGAATGTAATTCTTGATCTCAAATGTACTTCAGTTTTTTGGAACACTGGTTTTCTCTGAAGGCTTCTTATATCTTGATCAATAAAGCATATCATTGTTGGATTCCTCTTTGGTTCCTACTAACTCACAACATCGTGGCAAGGGTCAAACTGGAACATATCCATGTGGCACTTCTCTTTTCATCATGAGATCTTTTTCATGGATTGGCAATCCATCATCCTGATCTTCTGAGTAATCATTTTGATACAATATTTATGTTATAGAAAATCTTTACCACGCTTCTATTGTGCATTGGAGGTTCTCCACCAAGTTTTCTTCTTCCATCTGCATACAAGGGTCTCTTTCTAGTATACCTCAAATCCTTGAGGTTTCTCTTCATACGCTCTTTGTTTAATTGCTCTAGAGAACAATCTTTGCCTTCATCTAATGTAGAACTCCAACCCATGGATATTGCAGATGATATAATGACTCATGTAGAGGTATGTCTGGTTTACTGGAACAAGTATTCATCATAGTCTTCTCCCTCCATCTAGGAGAACCTCTAGTTCTGGATATTGCAATTCTTGCATATATACATTGTTCTTCATCACAACTTTCAGTTCCTCTGCTTGATTGCTTTTAGTGATTTCATATCAGGCTGGTAATATTGTGATTCTTGATACAATGACTGGTTGTTTTGGCTTCTCTTTCTTTCTTGGAATATTCATGTTCTTCCTCATGTTTTTCTTTAGCTCTTGGGTCCATGGAGTTTCTTATAGATTCCATGCCCTAAAGATTCCACTTCTTCCTTTCATCATAGGATCATGGATGTGGATGGAAAACCAGGGATACTTTAAGGTTTCTCTTCGAAGAAGACTTCTTATAAGGTCAAACTAAACACGTACTGCCTTTCATGGCTACTACCATGGATATATACTTCATCATATTCAATGGATCATAGGATTAGCTCCCTCCTAATCCTTGCTTCACGTATGAGTGCATGTTTTTCTTTTGGAAATATATAATCGTCTCCCTCCATATAATAGATTCCATGCTTCCGTCTGCATCCTTATTGTCTTCTGCAAAGTTCCATAAGTCTTTCTCCAATTTCCTCTTGATTGTTGACTTCTTTCTGTCTTTGCTTCTTCTAAGTTTCTTCAGTATTGATTCTGATTTCGGCTTATCTTTTAATAGCTTCCACATGATTTGTTTGATGTATTTCATCCTTTCATGTGTATTATCTGACTTGTATAATGATAGAAATCCTTATCTTGTTCTTATTCCATAGGTATAGTTATTCTTGGAACATATTATCTTCTAAGAGATAGATATACAAGATATGTACAGAGACTATGCAAACAAGATATGTACAATAACTAAGAAGAGTATCATTACCTTGTCTTTAGAAGAATTTTGTTTTATCCTACTTTGTCTTCTTTGTAGGTTCCTTTTCTTCGACAACTGATGCTTCGTGTGTCGCCTTCCTTTTCTTTAGCTTGAGATAATGATTCTTGTAGTGACCATACTTTTGACAATTGAAGCATTGTATTTCTGACATGTCTTTCTCTTGATTTGGCTTCTTCCTTGAACCAAACTTCCTTTTGTTCTTGAAATTCTTGAATCTTTCTGTAAAGGCTTGATCATTGTACTTCTTTTGGGGCTTCTCTTTTGCACTGATCCTTGATTCTTCTTGAGCACAACAACTCCAAAGTTATTCAAATGTAGGATACTCCTTCCTTGTGTTCATTCTTGCAGCAAATGCATGTTAAGAACCAAATATCAATATAGCATAGAAAAACCCCAGAATAAGTACTCGATGCCTTGAAAAAGAGATAATTTCAGATAATAAGACTCTTCAAGGGGGAAACCTCCTTTTACCCAAAATAAATGTTCAAGTACCAGATGATTCCAAATGAAAATATCTTCTTGGTATATATATGAGACTAGGAGGTATAATTACAACTAATGGAATAAATCCGACATAAATAAAATAACATTGCTAATGTAATATGCCCCAATTAAGGGGTAATGAGCCAATATTAGGGCTTAACATGCCCCTCCCCTTGAGACAAGTGTTGGACAACTGAGAGGGGGGGGTGAATCAGTTGTTTACTGAGCTTGAACAATTATACTTATTTTTAATACTTTACAAAGAACTCAATGAAAATCACAATGATGCAGGGCAATAATTAATAACATATTCAACATCAGTCACACATATGAGATACATAGAGACATATTTTCTTGAGGAAAACCATACAGGGTAAAAACCTCTTCTTCTTTATATGATAAGTAATATTTACATTCTTTACATTATCATACATATGAGCACCAACTCATAATGAGGTTTCAACCTCTGTTTTGCAAGTTGCTACTTACTGAGAGCACCAACTCTCTATTTTCTCTAGCACAAACTAGAAGGAAGCACCAACTAGAAGGAAGATACAACTCCATGTGTTCAAGCACTCACTTGAACCTCTGAGGACACTAGTCCTCCCTAGCACCTCCCTACCACCCTGGTTTATGAATATAAATTACTGAAACTTATTACAATGATATAGTGCTCAACAACATCTTACTAGTCTCATCACTGTTTTGCAAGATTTCACTGCTCTGTCTTCCTCATTGTCTTCCTGCATGCATCCATTGCACTTTTTTTTTCTTCTGCCTCTTGTGCTTTCTCACCATTCCCATTCAATGCACCTTTTGTCTTCTGTCCATTTCAACTACTGCACTCCACCTCCTTCTTCACACATGCATCACTCACAACAACAACAACACCAATCTCTTCTTTTCTCCACATTCTTATACCCCCTGTGCATCTTATGCATACTCTGTATGCAATGGTTTTGCATACTCTGCATGTCGAGTGCTCTACCTCTTCATCATGGCAACTCTTCAGCTTCTCTATTTGTTAAGCCTATCTTTCCATCATCACTGGGTGTCATGATCAAATTGCTTCACATCACAGGAAGTTGAGATTCTTCATCTTCTGTTGTAGTCGACCTCAACCTCTCTGTCACAGTTAATGGCTCCAATGCTCTTCCAGTTGTCAATAGCCTGCACAAACAGTCTTTTCTCCTACTGGAATATTCCTTGTGACCCTTCATTTCCTTTGGAAATTACACAGAAGTCTCTTCAAGTCCTCTGGTAGAAACCATCAGTGGTTTCTAGCAGTTACACTGAGAAGTGCTACAGTAGCTCTCCAATCTTCTTCAGTTTCATATGCACCATTGGATTAACTTCTCTAAATCTTGTGTTCATTTTGGCATTCTGCTCTTCGGCATTTCAGGATCACCGTGGTGGAGGATTTTAGTACTCTCCATTTCCCGACCCCCGAAACTCCAAAAAGGAGCTTGTCTTCACTAACTCCTTCCCCCATCTTCCGGTGATGTGACCAACGGTTGTCACCTCAGCCTAAGTCGAAACTGCATTTCACAATTTCACATTTAGGCACTCTTGGTGGTGAAGTTTTTCGACACTTCAACTCCCGGTATCCAAAACTCCAAAATGGATTCATATCAATTGTCTGGTACTCTAGTGTTTTTCATTTCGGTGAATCAGAATTTTGGTATTCCTGTGGTGAAAGACCTTGACATCTCCAACTCTCGGTATCCGAACCTCCGATATGTAGTCTATGACATTTCACAACTTCGGGTTTCATGATTTCGAGACTCTTGTGATGAAGTGTCTTCACTCTTGACTCCTCCTACTCCCGATATCCAAAGCTCCGGTATGGAGTCTTTATCATTTCACGACTTTGGATTTCATGACTTCGGGACTCTGTATGATGAGAGTCTTTGTCATTTTCATCTCCTGTTATCCAAAATCCTAGTATCCAATACTTTGAAATGGAGTCGAATCAACGGTCCACGATCTCCTCGAACCAATAGCTCAGATCATTTCTCCATTTCGCATTTCGCGATTTCGACACTCCTGTTGATGAGAGTCTCTGACATCTCCATCTCTCGGTAACCGAAATCCCAGTATTCAATACTTCGAGTGGTGCACCTATTTCAGGATTTTTGGATTTCACCTTTCAGTACTTTGGGACTCCTGATGATGAGAGTTTTTGACATCTCCATCTCCCAGTAACTGAAATCCTGGTATTCAATACTCTGAGTGGTGCGCATGTTTCAGGTTTTTGGGATTTCACATTTCAGCACTTTGGGACTCCTAATGACGAGAGTCTTGACATCTCTATCTCCTGGTATCCGAAACTCCAGTAGCTAAAACTTTGAGTGATGCGCTTGTTTCACGATTTTGGGGTTTTGCATTTCGCGACTTTGGGACTCCTATGTTGGAGACTTTCGACTCTTGACTTCTCCATCTCCTAGTAACCGAAACTTTGAAATGGAGTCTTCATTGAGGTGCCTGTTTTGGATTTTTCGAGGTTTTGCATGTCACCTTGATCATTAAAGAGCATGAAGGTTCTACTGGATCCAACGTCGGTCAGACATCTGGCTCATATCTGACGTTCATCGAGAATTCTCAATGGGATGCATTGCTGCATACTATGATCTTGTTGATCTTGCTCTGCATCGTCTTCCCAAAAGACTTCTAGAGATCGCCTGGCACATCCTTCCTGTACTTAATCCATCATCGTTGTTGTACTTGCCATCAATGACAAGCATACAATGCCTGTAAAACATGCCAACAATCGCCCCCTTTGGCATTGATGGAAACAAAAGGCACCTGGACCTGTTCTTTTCTCCCCATTTGACATCAGTTTCAAAGGAAACACGCTCCCCTTGAGCTCTTGCAGTATTTTTAGGAGGGGTTAGATATGAAATCAATACAAGGCTCCCCCTAACAGGATGGACTCTCTTAGGTGTGAGGCGGGATGACACCCAACTTCTATCGGAGATATTCAAAAGGGGTCTTAGCTAGGGGTTTAGTAAAGATGTCTGCTATTTGTTCTGTCATTGGAATGTACTGAACCTGAACAACCTGATTGGTGACCCGCTCTCTCAGAAAATGGTATTTTATGGGTATGTGCTTGGTCTTGGAGTGGAATACTGGATTCTTAGACACACTGATGGCACTTGTGTTGTCACAATGAATTGGGATCGGTGCAACGTATTTTACTTCCAAGTCTGCAAGTGTCTAAATCATCCATAATACCTGAGTGTAATAGGTACCAGCAACAATATACTCTGCCTCTATAGTTGATAAAGAAATGGAACCCTGATTTTTACTAAGCCATGCTACTAATGAGTCACCCAGGAAGAATTCTCCTCCACTGGTCTTTTTCTCTCATCAACACAGTTTTCCCAATATGCATCTGAATAAGAAGTTAACTGAAAATTCTTATTTATGGGATACCACAGACAATAAGTCATTGTTTCTTTCAAATACCTGAATATTCTTTTGACAAAATGACTCTATTCAGGTGCTTATTGAAATCTTCCTACCATTCCTACAACATGCATTATGTCTGGGTGAGATGTTGTGATGTACATCAGGCTGCCTATCATTGATCTATATGAACTTTGATCAACATTAGGTGATTCATCATCCTTGCTTAATTTGCATCCAATAACCATAGGTGTACCCACAGGTTTGGAGTCTTCCATTTGAAATATTTTCAACATTTCTCTTAGATATTTTTCTTGAGAAATGAACATCCCTTCAGACCTTTGAGTAATTTGCATACCTAGAAAAAATGGCAGTTCACCTATCATGGGAATTTCAAACTCAGATTCCATGGAAAAAGCAAACCATTGTACCAATGGATCCTTATTACATCCGAAGATGATGTCATCTACATAGACCAATACGATGAGCAAATTATTATCCTCTATTTTGATATACAGATTGTTGTCAGTTGTTCCTCTCTTGAACCCTTTGTCTTTGAGATATGTATCCAGTCTGGGATACCAGGCTCGAGGGGCTTGTTTTAACCCATATAAATCTTTCTTCATCTTGCATACTAAGTCAGGGTTATCAGACAGTTTGAAACCCTATGGTTGTTCCATATAGAATTCTTCACTTAAATCTCCATTTAGAAAAGATGACTTGACATCCATTTGATAGACTTTAAACCTTTTATGACAAGAATAGGCAAGAAACATTCTGATAGCTTGTAATCTTGCTACGGGCGCAAATGTTTCATCAAAATCCAGTCCTTCTATCTGAGCATATCCTTTACATACTAACCTTTCTTTGTTCAGGACAACTTGTCCTTGCTCATTCAACTTATTCTTAAAGATCCATTTGGAGCCAATGACGTTGTTACCTTTAGGTCTATGAACCATCTCCCACGTATTGTTTTTCTCAATCTGATCAAGTTCATCATTCATTGCTTTAACCCAATGGCCATGTTTTTTGGCTTCATTGAAATTGTTGGGTTCCATCATTGATATGAAATCTATATGAGATTGTTCGGTGGTTTTGATTAGCTTTCTCCTGGTTTGTACACCTTTGTCTTTTTTTCCAATTATCTAACTTGCAGGATGATTCTTTTGAATGATTTTGGAGGAGGAATTTGAAGTTGACTGCTGATTTGAGTCTATCTGAGTGTTTGAGTCTTCATCTAATTTAGAGTCTTCATTTTCTGATTCTTGGCCTGTTCATCTTCAGCTTTAGCTGTGTCTTCAGTAGAAGACTCATTATTGTACATCTCTCTTGCTGGGATTCCTTCATCAACTTTTACATCAATACAGTCAACAATTTTATGCAGCCTCTTATTATAGCATCTGTATCCTTTGTTGTTTGTAGCATATCCCAATAAGATACCTTCGTCAGCCCTGTCATCATATTTGACAAGGTTCTCATCATTATTCTTTATGTAGCATTTACTCCCAAATACTTTGAAGTGTTTAATTGAAGAAGGTCTCCCAAACCACAGTTCATAAGGTGTCTTGTCACTTTTTGGTCTGAGGTGGGATTTTTTAAGAACATGGAATGTTGTGTGTATTGCTTCTACCCAGTAGGTTTGACCAATGTTCTTCTCATTCATCATTGACCTGGCCATTTCCTGCACTGTTCTTTTTTTCCTCTCAACTACTCCATTTTGTTGTGGAGTTCTTGGAATTGTGTATTCTCTCTTGATCCCATGTTTGTCACAGAATTCCTTGAATTCACTTGACATAAACTCTCCTCCTTGGTCTGATCTTACTGCCTTTAACCTCTTGCCTATTTGAGTCTTAGTTAAATCCTTAAATATTTTAAACTTCTCAAATGCTTCATCTTTTTCTTTGAGAAAGGCAACCCAAGTAAGTTTGGAGTAATCATAAATAATCAACTTGAAGTAGTTTTCTTTCCCTGTGCCTTCCTATCTTGATGGTCCACATAAATCCATATGAACTAGTTGGAGCGGTTTCTCTGTTGAAGTAAAGCTCTTGGACTTAAACTATGTCTTGTTTATCTTTCCTACTTGGCAGGGTTTAAACATTGAATCTTGGGGATTTGATATTCTTGGAAGATCTTTTACTTCCTCGAGATTTTTGAGTTTGATTAAGTGGTCAAAGTTTATATGTCCAAGTCTATTATGCCATAACCAACTTTCATCATGTTTTCTTAGATGACATTCTTCTCTATTTTCTTTCAGCACATATACATTATTTTCTATCCTTATGCCTTTGGCCACCACTTGTCCTGAGTTTACAGACTTTATCTTGTAGTCCTTAGACGTGAACACCACTTCACATCCTCTTTCACACATTTGACTTACACTGAGCAGATTATGTTTCAGCCCATCTACAAGTAGAATTGCTTGGGATTTTCCTTTTCCATTACTTAAACTCACCATCCCTTTACCCTTTATTTTACTTGGAGCATCATTTCCAAAGGTTATGTTTCCTAATTTGCTTTCACTTAGGATATAAACTTACCTTTGTCTCCCATCATATGTTTGGATCATCCACTGTCTATATACCAAGGATTCATTTTTCTTTGAGCTGACAACACTAATCCACACTTGTCACTTTCTTTCTTCTTCCAAAACTTGACATTTTCAGCAAGGGAATTCAAATCTAGTTCATAGTTCTTTAATCGACAGTCAACAGATTTATGTCCATAGTTATGAAATATGTAGCATTCAATCTCATTGTTCAATAGGTCAATTTTTTTTTTGCAACATTGTCTACTCATTGACTGTTGATTATTTCTTGACCTCCTTAGTTGCATGTCCCTAGACTTAATTTGGCAATTTGCAATCTATGAAGGTTTGTTATTTGGCTACATCATTCTCTGTTGTGGAAAGTATTTATTCCTTTGAAATCTTAATTTTTCATGTCTAAGTCTTAAGGAACAATTTACAGCTTTGTGACTAAATTTAGAATAGTAGAAACAATAGCCATAGAAAAATTATTTGTACCTAGAAAATGGTTGTCTTCTTTGAGCAAATCGATTTCTTCCATGCTGATAACGTCTTTCAGTAGGGAGCACACTATTTCTTTATTCTACAGATTCAGTCCTGGCACCTTTTTCCTTACTCGTCCTGGGCGACTGATTGTCTTCCTTTGTTTCTGCAGGTTTGTTGTTGTCATTGGTTGTACATTTGATAAACTTGATGGGTTCTTCGTCTCTTCACTTGCCACTACTAGATCCTTCTTCATAACCCAAACCAATTTTTAGCTTTGGATTCCTTTACTGATTCAGAATGGTGGCTATTCCTTCTAAGGCTCTGATACTTGACATACTCTGATTATACAAGGCTTGAAACTTCTCCATCTCTTTCCTAGTTTTCACTACTTCTTGTTCCAATGCTTCACATCTGGCCGTCTTTTCTGATAACTGTCGTTTTAGAATATCTTCAATTTTCTTTGCCTCTTATAATTCTAATTTTAGTAGGACAAGGTCTTCATCAGGTTCTTTACTGTCTTTCTTGAACTATATCAACAATTGTCTTTACTTTTTGTTATTGATTCTTAGTCTGTCAATCTCTTCCAGTGCACTGATTAGTTCTCCTTCCATGTCAAACACAACTTCTTCTTCATTAACATCACTCCCTGTAATTTTATTATCATAGTCCTCTTTGGCCATAAGTATGAAGTCATTTATTTTATCTTCAATAGATGAATCATTGTCTTCATCATCTAAAGGATCATCATCATTGTTTACGCAAAGACTTTTATTCTTAAAGTTATTCTCGTTAAATAAATTTTTGTGTTTGTACTTCTCCTCATTATCACATGTCTGATCCTTTCCTTTGTGGGGACATTTATTTGCAAAATGACCTATCCTACCATAGTTGAAGCATTTGAAAGGCAGTTTACCTTTGTATTTGACTGATCCCTTCTTCAGTCTCTTCACAAATTTTTCTTCAATTTCATCAGGCTCAGAATCCTCATTCTTGTATGCCTTTAATGATGCTTCTCTGGAGGTGGGGTTATCTTTAACTATTCTCATTTCATATGCAGTCAATTTTCCTAAAAGTTGATCAAACTCCAAGGTTTTTATATCATTTAGTTATTCTATAGTAGAGACCTTCGGATTGAACCTATCTGGGAGAGATCTCAATATTTTATGAACTAAAGAAGGTTCCTCAATTGTTTCACCAAGTGATTTCAATGCATTTACCATTTCTTCTACTCTCATAAAGTATTTTCCAACAGTTTCATCTTTTTCATCTTCAGTTGTTCAAATTTCATTCTGTAGGTTTGAAGCTTAGCATCCTTTACCTTCTCATTACCTTCGTAACTGTTAATGATTTTGTCCCACATTTCTTTGGCAGTTCCTAGATGCATAACTTTTACGAATTCTTCTTCTGAAAGACCACTCAAGATAGAATTCATAGCCTTAGCATTGAAGATAAATTCTAGTTTGTTATCCTTATTAGTTAGTACAACTGGATTTACATAACCAATATCTACCACATACCAAACATCTTCACCTAAAGCCATTATGTAGGTTCTCATTCTAACTTTCCAGAAGGAAAATTTTGTTCCATTGAACAGAGGGGCCTTATTGGTTGAATTTTCTTCATGGCTTGACATGTTTAAGCTCTAGGATCTACCTTTAGATAAAAGGGGCCGAATCTGATATCAATTGTTGGACAACTGAGAGGGGGGGTGAATTAGTTGTTTACCGAGCTTGAACAATTATACTTATTTTTAATTCTTTACAAATCACTCAATGACAATCACAATGGTGCAGGGAAATAAGCAATAACATATTCAACATCAGTCACACATATGAGATACACAGAGACAGATTTTCTTGAGGAAACCCATACAGGGTAAAAACCTCTTCTTCTTTATATGATAAGTAATATTTACATTCTTTACATTATCATACATATGAGCACCAACTCATAATAAGGCTACAACCTCTGTTTTGCAAGTTGCTACTTGTTGAGAGCACCAACTCTCTATTTTCTCTAGCACCAACTAGAAGGAAGCACCAACTCTCTGGTTTCTCTAGCACCAACTAGAAGGAAGCACCAACTCCCTAGTTTCTCTAGCACCAACTAGAAGGAAGCTACAACTCCCTGTGTTCAAGAACTCACTTGAACCTCTGAGGACACAAGTCCTCCCTAGAACCTCCCTACCACCCTGGTTTATGAATATAAATTACTTAAACTTATTACAGTGATATAGTGTTCAACAACAACTTACTAGTCTCATCACTATTCTGCAAGATTCCACTGCTCTGTCTTCCTCACTATCTTCTTGCATGCATCCATTACACTTTTCTGTTCTTCTGCCTCTTGTTCTTTCTGCACCATTCCCATTCAATGCACCTTTTTTCTTCTATCCATTTCAACGGCTGCACTCAACCTCCTTCTTCACACATGCATCACTCATAACAGAAACAACACCAATCTCTTCTTTTCTCCACATTCTTATACCCATTGTGCATCTTGTGCATACTCTTTATGCAATGGTTTTGCATACTCTGCATGTTGAGTGCTCTGCCTCTTCATCATGGAAACTCTTCAAATTCTCTGTTTGTTAATCCCATCTTCCCATCATCACTGGGTGTCATGATCAAATTGCTTCACATCATAGGCAGTTGAGATTCTTCATCTTCTGTTGCAGTCGACCTAAACCTCTCTGTCGTAGTTAACAACTCCAATGCTCTTCCAACTATCAATAGCCTCCACGAATAGTCTTTTCTCCTACTGGAATATTCCTTATGACCCTTCAATTGCTATGGAAATCACACAGAAGTCTCTTTGAGTCCTCTGGAAAAAACCATCAGTGGTTTCTAGTAGTTACACTGAGAAGTCCTACAGTAGCCCTTCGATATTCTTCAGTTTCATCTGCACCGTTGGATTAACTTCTCTAAATATTGCGTTCATTTCAGCATTCTGCTCTTCGGCATTTTGGGATCACCATGGTGGAGGATTTTAGTACTCTCCATTTCGATACTTTGGGACTCCTGATGATGAGAGTTTATGACATCTCCATCTCCTGGTAATCGAAATCCGAGTATTCAATACTCCAAGTGGTGCGCCTATTTCAGGTTTTTAGGATTTCACATTCCGGCACTTCGGGACTCCTAATGACGAGAGTCCTGACATCTCTATCTCTCGGTATCTGAAACTCCGGTAGCCAAAACTTCAAGGGATGCGCCTGTTTCGTGATTTCAGGGTTTCACATTTCACGACTTTGGGACTCCTGTGTTGGAGAGTCTCGACTCTTGACTTCTCCATCTCCCGGTAACTGAAACTCTGAAATTGAATCTTCGTTGAGGTGCCTATTTTGGATTTTTCGAGGTTTCTCATGTCACCTTGCTTGTTAAAGAGTGTGAAGGTTCTCCTGGATCCAACGTTGGTCAGACCTCTGGTTCGGATCTGACGTTCATCGGGAATTCTCAATGGGATCCATCGTTGCATACTCTGATCTTGTTGAGCTTGCTTTGCATCGTCTTCCCAAAACACTTATGGAGCCCACCTAGCACATCCTTCCTGTACTTAAGCTATCATTGTTGTTGTACTTTCCATCAATGACAAGCATACACTGCCTGTAAAACATGCCAACAACAAGTGTTGTCCGCAACGCTTGAGTAAATCTGGCTGCTTCTGTATAAAAGACTCATCTTCCCAAGTGGAATCTTCAGCCGGTAGTTTCCTCCATTTAATGACATACTCTAAAATGGATCTATTCCTCAGCTGGCGGATTCTTGTGTCAGTGATGGCTTCAGGCTCCAATATGATTTTTCCTTCCTTGTCAATTTCTGGCAATATAGTTTGAACTGGGATCTTGTCTCCTATAACCTTCTTTAAGCATGAAACATGGAAAACTGGGTGTACTCGTGAAGATGCAGGAAGCTCCAATTTCTATGCCATAGTACCAATCTTTTGCAACACCTTATAAGGGCCATAATACTTTGGTGATAATTTATTATCCTTCTTGGGTTGCTTGAGGGACATTTGTTTGTATGGTTGTAGTCTTAAAAAAACCCAATCCCCTACTTCAAAATGTCTTTCACTATGATGTTGATCTGCTTGTTGTTTAATGCGATTATGTGCCATGGTTAGGTTGTCCTTTAATATTTGGAGAACTTGTTGTTGATGCT
The DNA here is from genome assembly GCA_000966675.3 of Picea glauca. Classification (NCBI taxonomy): domain Eukaryota; kingdom Viridiplantae; phylum Streptophyta; class Pinopsida; order Pinales; family Pinaceae; genus Picea; species Picea glauca. Next base: position 65,796 of record JZKD02S0119281.1, on the reverse strand, counting down.
CGATGTGATCTTCCACTGCTTGAACCTTAGATTTTTCTTATAGAGAAGAAGTGATGGAAGGAGGGTGGTATCCATAAAGTTCCATAAATGGTGTCATTTTTGTTGCAGTATGAAAGGAAGTGTTACACCACCATTCTACCAAGGGTAACCATTTGAACCATTGTGTTTGTTTATCAGAGACAAAGAACCGAAGGTAGCCTTCCAGACATTTTTTCACTATCTTGGTTTGTCCATCAGATTGAGGATGTAGGATGGGCTATGAGCCAATTGATTACCCAAAAAAGAAAATAATTATGTCCAAAAATCTCCAGTAAAGATGGGATATTTTTCACTTACAATAATCTTTGGGCTTCCATGTAGCTTTTGAATTGTCTCCATGAATGCAGTGGAAACTGTACTAGCTTTGAAGGGATGAGAGAGTGCACAAAATTGTGTACTTGGTCATTCTATCAACAATCACCATGATGACACTCTTTCCTTCATACTTCGGTAACCCTGTGATGAAATCCATGGAAACCTCCTCCCAACGTTGACTTGGGATGGCTAATGGTTGTAAAAGA